>REGO01000734.1:62047-98370 GCA_010120015.1 Rhombomys opimus | reverse complement strand
CCTCCCCAATCAGTGGACTTGGAAAGGGGCAGGGAGGAGGTGAAGGAGGGAGGGAGGGTGGGGTTGGGAGGGAATGAAGGAGCGGGATATAGCTGGGATACAGCCTTAATAAAATGTAACTAATAATAAAAAAAAATAAAATTTAATTTAAAAAAGTACACAATAACCCTATGCCTACACCCAGATTCTTCAGTCTTCCAACCTGCTCTAACTGATTCTACAGGGTTTATTCCTCCAGGCCTTGAGCACCAGACTGGGACATATTCATGAGCTGAGGATGAGCAAGCACTGACTTCTTATCCTGTCAGACTGCCCAAGCTATAGTGTGTAAGCCAGCCTAATAACTCACATTTCAACACACACTCATCCATTACTTCCGCTCCTCTAGATATCCTTGACTATTACTGGGCCCTGAGATGTCATTATTTTCCTCTTTTCCAGAAGATAATTTCCCAATTTCTGCTCTAGGAACCCGTACTATGACAAAAGAAAGCTTTTTCTTCAGAAAGCAAGTACCCTAAAGGCATATAAAGGAAAAGTTTGTGTCACTTAATCATAGGGTCACCAAACATGAGGCCATAAATGTGATTATGCCTTCAGTTCAGTCAAGAGTCTCACTTCACCATAGCAGACAGGCAGTGATTGCATCTCCTACATATGTGTCCTTTTCACCTCAGAGCCCTGAAGCCAGTGTCAACTCTAAAGAGATTCTGAACTTCCACAGTAAAGCAAGAGGTAGTGATGACGAAAAGGGAGCAGTTTATTACTCCTGTGTGACCTCTAGTAAAGAATCTCTGGGGCTCTCCATCTGGTCGACCTAGACTAATTGAAGAGCCCCCCAAAATCAAGAGACCCTGTCTCCAAAGATCAAGATGGACAAAAACTGAGAAAGACACCCAAGATTGACCCCAGCCTCCACATGCACGCACACGTGCACACACATAGAGACATACATATAAGCACATATATACAAACAAACAAAAAGGTGAAGTACAACTCTCAAGTGCTGTTCTGAGACTAAATCCTTTCAAAGCTGGAGAAGATATTCACTCTCAGTTTTCAGAGCTGCCTCACACCAGCCACTCTCTCTCCAAATGAGCCCTCAGCTCTGGCCTCTTCCTTCTCCCACACTGAGATGTGGCTCTGTTGTTGGATCACAGGAGCATGCTCTGAGTGAACTTTCATGTAGAGCACTCATGTTGTCTCAAGTTGTCTCCATGGCAACTTCAGCTTCAGGATGGCCTTCTCAGAGGTAAGGGACTGTCTATTAGACATTAGGCAAGTAATTTTCAGGGACAAACCTCTAAACTATTCAAAAAAGCTGCTGCTCCCTTAAATGACTATGAGTCTATCTTTAACTTTTCTATTTATTACAGATAATATCATCAGAGCTGTGAGGCAGAACCTGAGCCTGGCAGTGTTGACAAACCAGGCTCAGGCTCAAAGGATCAGTGGAACAAGTGTTTGTGAAAAACAGAGATTCCCGGGGAAAAGTCCAAAGAGCCCAAGGGAGGGTCAAAAGTCTGTCTTGACAACACAATGCTACCTAAAGCTTGCAGAGTCATCCTGCCCCATTCTTTTCAGATGATCTAAAGTAGGTGTACTAAAAGAGAAGTTCATCACTTTTTTTTAAGCTGCAGTGGGTGCATAAGCATAATATTAAGCTGAGCATGCTCAAGAATATGTTTGGTTAAGCTACTTAGAAGCAGCTTTTGGTAGAAAAAGCTACCTGATTTGGACTCACAGGGAAGCTACAGGCACATCTGCCACCATTTTATGTTTCTGTCCTTCTTTTATAACTAGACACCTGCTCCTGCTTGACTCTACAAGGCATGCCTGTCACTACAGAGAATCCTCCTACTTGACCTGTATATTCTCCCTTTAAGGCTGAAGCCACAAAATAGGAGTCTGGTCATTGCTCTAAGCTATGGCTGTGATTACAACTCCTTTGAACCACTATGCAGAATCAGAACCAAAGCTTCATCAGTCAGGTTACACCTTGACCAAGACTGCTTGATTTTTCATTCTTATTCCTCCTCTGCCACACTTCTTTTTCTATTTACACCTAAAGCTCATGTGTGTATCCCAAAAACAGACATAGGAAGAATTGGCTTCTTTATCTGCTCTTCTTCCCATTGTACCCGTGATCAACTCTTCTAATGTTTTACCTTTTAAGACAAGGTCTCACTGTTTGACCCTAGTTGGTATGAAGATTGCTATTTAGATGAAACTGGCTGTGACCTCAACATAGTCTTCTTGCCTCTGCCTTCTATATGCTGGTGATGCAGGCATCTACCACCATGTTTGGCCTAATTCTCCTTTCTCTCCTTTCCATCATAATTTATCTTTAATTGGCACATTGGGAGAGATGGTCAAGCCCAATCCTTTGGAAATTCCAGAGTCAGAGTTTTTACCCTGAAAGTATGATGAATTCCTCCCTCTATAATTGATAGTGAGCCTGCCATGTATAAGTTTTCTTCTTTGAAACTCCTCCTGGTTTGGTTGCTGTGAAAGACACAACTTAGTACACTTCTTGCTTTCTTGGTTGTACTTACAGCTTTACATCCAACAAGATTCTACTTCCTGTGCTACCCCTGTCACATTATTGACTCCTCATAACCAGGAATATTTTCCTGTCCTTCATTCACTTGGTCACTGTTTAGTGTTCTTCACTTACTTGCTCTTTGTGATGGTTAGATTTAATTGTTGACACAAGTTGAATCACCTCGAAAGAGTCTTAATGAGGGATTGTCAAGATCTTGTTGACTTGTAGGGGATTATCATAGTTACATTAATTAAGGTAGAAAAAATCTCTAACTTTGAGTAGCATGATTACCTAGGAAGGGAATCCAGACTGATAAAGAGTGGAGAAGGTGAGCTAACTGCTTGTGTTACTCTCTTTCCAAATTATAAATGTGATATGAACAATTCCCTTAAATTCCTAATTCTGTGGAACTGATGGAGGGATCTGGAATTGTGAGCAGAAATAAACTTTTTCTCCCCTAAGTTGTTTTTGTTGGGGTATTTTATCACCACAGGAAGGAAACTAAAATATTCACTCACCTAGAGCTTGTTGCATAGCTACTATATACCTATTGGAACCTTGTACACCAAATAATAAGACAGATGTTTGGACAGACAGCATTTTTACTATCATTTGCAGAATGGGAGCAAACTTTATCTCTGACCCTGAAAACATTTTGTGCCTGGCTTCTGTTTGATGGAATGATGGTATGTTCTACCTCCCAGAGTGGCTGTGAGATTGCACTGCACTCTAGTTTAACTTACACTCATTATCTACTTACATCTTGGATCTTTAGCCCCTAAATTAGCCAACTGCCATGAACTAGGTGGCCAGCACCAGGCAAAATTAATGCTGGCCATTGCTGGTATGGTCATCCTGGCCTAGTCCTCCTTGGCCAGCTTCTTTACTTTCCAACCTCTTTTTTAAGTGGCCTCAGCCTGGGTTCTTACTGCACTCTAATTATGCAGGTCACATGTGACATGTAGCCGACCTCAACCATTCTGCCCCTCTGGGACTTTTGGGGCTTCACAGGATGGTGTTTGCTCTCAGTGGCTCTGGGATTCTATTCAAGAAGTCTTTGATGCTTGTGTTCTGCCAGGTCTTATTGTAGCCCTCTGTAGACATACCAGGAATTTCCTTTGAGAATGAAGGCCTCTTCATTCTTATTTGAGTTTTGAATATGGATTTGATTTCCCCAAGTGTTGGTTCCCCGAAGCATCTGATACCCCCAAGCACCTGGCTCCTCTAGCTAAAGGAAAGTGAAGTTTTATGTGGCTTGAAACTAGGACAGAGTAATCTCAGGGGCACAGAGTGGCTCCCATACCCTGCAAAGTCCTTCCTTCCTTGCTCACTGGTGCCTGAAATTACTTCATCATAAAGCAGCATGCTTTATTCCACAATTAGAACTAGGCTTTTAAACATAAATTTCTCTGGTTGAGAAAACACAGTGATTACTCTTACTGAATTATCAATCAACAATTCTCAAAGAAATGAGGGAGAATGTCCTGATCTCTAGGGGTGGAGTGTGGGCACTTGCTGTTCTTCATAAAGCACATTCAATGGTGCAATCTAGGTTCAGGCTTTCAAAAGGGCAATTGGTAGTCCATACGTGATGGTTTGTCTTAATTGTCAACTTGACAACATTGAGAATTACCTAGAAATGATGTATCAGTGAAGGATTTTCTGCATTAGGTCAGCCTGTGGGAATATCTGTGTAAGATCATCTTGGTTGCTACTTGATGTAGAAAGACCCATCCACCATGGGTGAAACCATTCCTTAGGCAGGAGATCTTGGAGAGGTAGAAAAGGTAAGCTGAACACAAGCATGAATGAATTAATTTGTTCCTCTCTGCTCTTGAGTGTGGATGTGATATGAATAGCTGCTTCAAGTTTTCGTATTTTGACTTTCCTGAAATGATGTACTGCAACCTGGAATTATGAGCTAAATAAAACCTTTATCTCTTAAGTTGCTTTAGTCAAGGCATTTTATCATGGTCACAGAAAATGAAATTAATACCATGTTAAAATGTCAAATGCAAACATGCTTTTATTCAATAATTCCTCTTCTGAACTTTCCCTGGGAACACCTTTGCGTATATGCAGTAAAAGACAAGTACCATAATGTTCCATAGATCATAGTTTATAACAAAACTTAGAACTAAGGAGCTAGATGGCCAAGAGGGGAAGAGCACTTGCTGGGTAAGCATCAGTTAGAATCCAGTGCTATAGCCAAGGCATGACCATGTAAGAGAAGGCCATGCAGATAGGGGTGTTGGAGCTTGCTAGCTAGATAGCTCCAGGTTCAATAAAGAAAATATCTTGCCTCAATGGAATGAAGCAGAAAGTGTGATCAGGACAGTCAATATCCTCCACTAGCCTTCACACACATATGAATAGGTATGTATACCTACACACTCACACACCCCATACATACACTACACATACATGTGCATACTATACACTATACTATAGGCACAGACACACATATACACACCTCATACATGCACATGTATACACACTACACACTACACACTACACACAGATACCCATACAGACATAGAAAATCCGTTTAAATGCTTATTTACAGGAATCTGGCCCACTAACCTGTGATGCTTTTATATTATAAAATATTAGCTACTGATTAAAAAGAAATTTAGTATATGTAACTGGGCTGGCATGAAAAGGCTTAAAGATGGCTTTAAGTAAAAATAAAGCTTGAAGACAATGCATTGGGAGCAACCACACTCAGGGCAGGGAACGCACAAGCGTAGTATCAGGGCTCAGATGCCACAAAACCACAAAAATGCCAGCTAGTCATTGTAACCTATGTGTAATTCCAGTATTTAGAAGACAAGCTTCGTAATTCTGGGTTCAAATGAAATACTCTCAATGAATACAGCAGGGGGTAATGAAGTAAGCCTCTTGACATCAACATCATACCTCCACATGTACATGCAAACACATGTACACGCACACACAAACAATATATACACCATACACACATATGCATACAAACATGGTTTTAAAGGAAAAGAGTAATCACACTCACACAGAACGAAAATAAGCCTTTTTTCTTTAGATAAATTGTGTCAACATTGAAACACATAAGGAAAAGACATGAAAAGGGACAGCAGAAACAAGAGTAGATATGTTTAAGAGAACAGTAATTGGAGGTGACATTAAAAAGGACATTAGTTATATTTCAATTTTATTTGCAATGATAATACATTTACTACATATATAATTAAAAACATTTAGTAGTGTTAAATAATCCTATGTTTGGAAAAACGTCTGGGTCATCATTGTACAAACCACAATATTAAAGCTATATAGAAAAATCCTTAGGTCTAGGAGGTGGCCAAAGGGGAAGAGAACTTGCTGTGCACACATCAGAACTGAGTTCTCATGGGATCTGTGAAGCTGTCTCAGTTGGTGAAGTGTTTGCTTCACAAACATGAAGACTTTAATCCCAGACCCACAGTTTAAAAGCAGGTATGGTGGCACATGCATATAATCTCAGCTATGGGAAGCAGAGAGGATTCCAAGGGCTTGCTGGCCAGCGAGTCTAACTGACTCAGTGGAACCCCAGGTTCACTGGGAAACATTATCTGGAAAAATAAGGTGAAGAGTGCTTGAGGAAGCAGCTGTTGAAAGTTTTCTTGGGGAGATGTGATACAAAGCTCTATTTACCAGAGAGCGAGCCAAGAATGGACAAAAGTAATGATTCTATATAAATCCAGTGCAGCAAATCAGAATTTATTAGGGTTACTTAAATAGTACAGGGGTGGTTTTAGGAAGTGGATGACACAAATGCAGGTCGTCAACTGAAAAGCCCACACCAGACTCAATGAAAGCACATAGTGTTCCCTGAGTGATTAGCCCACAGTTTGAGAGGTCAGAGTCTCTTCTTCAGGTGGTTCAACTAATCAGAATTCAATGTCACCATTTCCTAGCCTAAAAAATTCAGTAATAGAGAAGGAAAGATAAAAGCACAGGGAAGGCTATATCTTCAACATGCGCCTCCCGATTTGATGCTGCTCATGTTTAAAGTGTGGTTTCCCATTTTAATTAACCTAATCAAAATTATCTCTCACAGATGTGTCTGGCAGCTTCTCTCCTGGATGATCCCAAATCTTATCAAGCTGATAGTCAACACTGTCTGTGTCTTAGTCACTGCTCTATTGCTGTGGAGAGACACCATGTCCAAGGCAATTCTTATAAGAGAAGCCTGTAATTGGATTTGCCTTACAGTTTCAGAGGTTTAGTCCATTATCATCATGACAGGGAGCATAGAGGCATGCAGGCAGGCACTGTAGCAGTAGCTGAGAGCTACTTCTTCATTCATAGGCAGAGAAAAAAAAGTCTCTGGGCCTGAGATTGCCTATTGCCTCAAAGCTCACCTTCTATGACACATGTCCTCCAACAAGACCATGCCTCCGAGTCCTTCTAATCTTTTCAAATAGTGCCACTCCCTGGTGACTAAGCATTCAAATATATGAGCCTATGGGGGCCAGTCTTGTTGAAAGCAACACTGACTTTCATACTGGGTAACTCCAAACAACAGAAATGTTATTCCTGAAGCCCAACATCACGACAGATGTGATGTCTACTAGGGTCTATTGCCTGATCCATAGAAGGCATTTTCTCACAGGGAGGACCAATGGAGATCCCTGGAGTCTTTTAGAAGAACACTAATCTCATTTATGAGATATCTACCTCATGAGCTCATCACATCTCAGATGCTGTACATCCTAAAACCATCATCTGGAGGATTAAGACTTCAGTGTATGCCCTTCAGCTGTGAGCCAAAAAAAAAAACACCCCTTTCTCCTTTAAGTTGCTTTTGAAAGATGGTTTGTCATAATGATATGACAAGTAACTGATGCAGAAATGATTCCCCAAAATCCACCTGCAAAGCTTGTAAAGGTCGCAAGAGAAAATTAAAAGTCTAATGAAAACATAGCTGAGAGGTGATGGGTGTCACACCACATGGTCTGCTAAATATGGGTGTGAGGTGATATGTGTCACACAACATAGCAAGCTAAGATTTCTGATAATAGACTGGTGGAAGTTGGATAACAACTTCAGAAGAAGGAGATGGCTAGAAAAAAAAACCACACATTTTCAGAAGCAAGAGTGAAAATGAGAGCACAACCCACCAAAAGCTACTGCATACAATAAAAACCATTCTAGGGGAAAGTTTATAACTACAGGTACCTTCATTTAAAAAAAAATATAAGGACTAGAGAGTGGTTAAGAGTGCTGTCTGTACTTGCAAACAGCTGGGCTTTGGTTCCTAGCACCACATGGTGACTGACCATAGCCAACCACCTATGATATCCCTTTATGGTCTCTGTGGGTGCCAGGCATGCACATGGTACCTGTACATATATGAAGGTAAATATTCACACATCATGAAATAAAAATCTTTTCTTAAAAATCAGAGAGAACTCAAATAAATAACTTCATTATAGAACCTTAAACCATAGAAAAACAAGAACAAACTAAACCTAAAAATCAACATATTGAAACAAAATTTAGAGTAGGGCAGAAATTAATAAACAAATTTTTAAAAAATCTACAAAGAATTGGTACAAATAATTGAAAAAAAATGAACAAGGTTGACAAAACTTTAGCCAAATGAACTAAGTAGGCCCAAATTAATAAAATTTGAGGTAAAAAGAAAATGATTCAACATATATCAATGAAATCTTAAAAATTATATAGACATACCTGAGAAAATTATATTCCAATAACCTGGAAGAGCTAAATGAATTGTATGAATGTCCATTTATATAAGACCTATGAAATTAAATTAGAATGAGATAAGCAATTAAGATATCTACAAAAGCAATGAAATCAAAGAAGTAACTTAAAAAAAATTCCCCACTTTAAAAAATAAAAATCAGGTCCAGATGGATGCACTGTGAGTTACGCTGACCATTTAAAGGGCCAACAACACCAACTATTTGCAAAACATTCCCTGAATCTAAAGGGTAGGAATACTTTCCTTTTATGAAGCCATCAGTACCCTGATGGCAGTTATAAACCAGAGGTTGGTCAGAGGCAGGTTCCAGAAAGAAGGTGGCATGATTAGGGAAGACTGCCTCACAATGAAGAGGTTGGGGGCATGAACAGTGCCTGAAGTGGAAGAACAGCAAGAGATATAGTATCATGCACGAGCCAAAACACTGAGGCCCTGAAGTAGACAAGAGGGAGCTGCATTGGGTATATGAGGCTCTGAAGGGAGAGATCAGGCCTCAAAGTCCAGAGAGGAGCTGCATTTCAGCTATAGTCACCATATATAGCAAGACATGGAACCTGGAGAGAAGATACTTCTGATCCCTCAAAAATCAGAGGAAAAGAAGATATCTTAAGGCTGGAGAACTGGCTCAGCATCTTATAGAGAACCCAAATTTAGTACCTAGTACATAGTTCAGGGGTCTCACAACTGTCTGGATCTCCAGTTCCAGGGAATCTGACATCATCTTCTGGTCTGTGAATACTATACTGGCAAGCAAAAATCTACAGAACACACACACACACACACACACACACACACACACACACAGAGTCATGTAATTTAAATAAATGTGAGGGGTGGAAAGATGAATCAGTGGTTAAGTGTGAGAACTGCTCTTGCAGAGGAGCAGAGTTCATTTCCCAGAGTTCTTTTCAAATCACCTCTAACTTCATCTCCAAAGTATCTGTCACTCTCTCCTGGTCTCTGAAGGTAACTCCATTCACTTGTAGCTATCCATACACATACACATAATTAAAATAAAATAAATGCTCAATAAATAAATAAATTTGATTTTTATTTATGTATTCTATAAGTATGAGTGCTCTGTCTGCATGTACACCTGCATGTCAGAACAGAGCCCTTTATAAATGGTTGGAAGCCACTATGGTTACTGGGATTTGAACTCAGGGTCTCTGTAAGAGAAGCCATTGCTCTTAACCACTGAGCCATCTCACCAAAATATTTTTTAAGAAAGATTTCTGACTTTTTATAAGCTTCAAGAGAGTGCCAGGAAGTTTCAAATGACAAGTTTCTGGCCTGACCTTCATGCCATGGGGGCCAAAAGAAAAACATTAAATAGTATGTTTTAGATTTTAATCAATCAATTAATAAATTAAGCCTTTTCAAGACAGGTTTTCTCTGTGTAACCTTGGCTGTCCTGGACATGCTTTGTAGACCAGACAGGCCACAAACTCACAAAGGCCTCTGCCTCTGCCTCTGCCTCTGCGTGCTGGGATTAAAGGTGCATACCATCACACCTGGCTGGCTGCTAGATTTTATATAGCTACACAAAATTATGTGTATTTGGCAAGAAAGTAGAAGTAGAAGTAAAACTCCTCGAAGTGCAAATGAGACTACTAGAAGGAGGGAGGAAGACAGGTCTGGCTGGAAGATACAGGAGGGACTATGTTCAAAGTATACTATGTAGTTGTATGAAAATGTCCTGATGTAACGTGGTATCATCTACAGTGAAAACACAATGAAAATTTTTAAAGTAAGAATAAAATTTTAAAGTGAAACTCAAGGCAGGAGAGATAGCCTTGTGTTTAGGTACAGTAAGGATTCTATCAGAGTCTCATAGATAAAGGATGAGAATTCGGATCACAGGATGCATGTCAGGTGATGCCAGTTTCAAGAGATCCAGTGTCCTCTCTAACCTCTATAAATACCTGCATACACACACAGTTGCACATATATTTCAGAACATGTGCAGACACACACACACATACATTCTAGAGTGTGTTCATACACACATGCACACACACACAGAAATTAAATCAACATTTTACAAAAGATAACTAGGGGCTTCAGAGATGGATCAGTGGTTTATAGGAGTACTGATTGCCCTAGCAAAGGACTTGGATTCAGTTCCCACCACCCACATTGTGGCTTAAAATCGCATCAACTCCAGTTCCAGGGGGATCTGATGTCCTCTTCTAAACTCTGCAGCGTGTGGTACACATACACACATGCAGGCAAAACAGTAATAGTCAGCAAATAAAATAAATCTTAAAAATAATTTTGAAAATGAAAGTTAAACCTTGCATGTTCTGTAAAGCAAAAGGAAAGAAAAGAGAAAGAAAGAAAGAAAGAAAGAAAGAAAGAAAGAAAGAAAGAAAGAAAGAAAGAAAGAAAGAAAGAAGGAAGGAAAGAAAGAAAGAAAAAAGGAAGAAAGGAAGAAAGAAGGATGGAGCGATGGAGGGAGGGAAGGAAGGAGGGAGACAGAGAAAGGAAAGAAAAAAGACAGACAGACATCCCTTCACAGTAGTTTTTCTAAAAGGAACAGTGAAAGTTCTCAGAATATAATAAACTTCCAAATGACAAGAACCTGCTTTAATGGAAATAGATAATAAATTGTGAGAAGCAGAAACTGAGAGGCCAGGTGCATAGGGATAGAGCAGAACAGCAATGAAGTAAGGAAGTCATACTCCCTGCCATCCCCAAGGTCTGGCCCAACCCCATCCAAGCATGGTGGGACTTGTTGAAAACCAGGTCACCATCCCAGTACCTGAAGCATAAAATATAACAAAAGACCCAGACACTAGAAAATTCTGATGGGGATTCATAGAGAAAGAGAAGTTCAGAAGAGCAGCAGGAGAGATGCCACAGGACAGGCCATGATTAATTGCTCATTTGTGGAGTGGCTAGAAGAGCTGTGAAGTGCATGAGGTCATCCCAGGGCAGGTGGAAGGCAGCACAAGGGGGAGGGCCATTTGAACAAGAAAAATGCATGCATTTGAAGAAGACTGGTATGGAAAGAATTTGCCATGTCTTACTTTTCTTTCTTTATCATTAGTGTATTGTTCTGGTTTCATTTTTGTACTGTGATAAAATACCTCGATCAAAGGCAAATTAAGAAAGAAAGGTGTTTATTTGGGCTCAGAGTTTCTAGGTCACTCCATTACAAGTGGCAGGAGCTTGAAACAGTTGTTCATTTCCCGTCCACAGTCAGGACCAGAAAGAAGTGAGTACATTTGTTTTTGCTTGCTGTGCTTGGCTCCATTTGGCCACTCTTACACACAACACAGTTCCCTTGTCCTCTGCTTAGGTAATGATGCTGCACACAGTGGGCTAGGTCCTCCTACATCAATAACAATCAAGACAGTCCACCAAAGACATGCCCATAGGGCAAGCCAGTGTAGAAAACGCTTCATTGAGAATTTATTGTCTCTCTTTTTTTCTGTTTCTTATTTTTATTGTTACATTTTTATTTTTTATATTAATTACAGTTTATTCACTTTGTATCCCCGCTGTACCCCCATTTCTCATTCCCTCCCAATCCCACCCTTCCTCCCTCATCTCCTCCCATGCCCCTCTCCAAGTCCCCTGATAGGAGAGGTCCTCCTCCCTTTCCATCTGACCCTAGTTTATCAGGTCTCATCTGGACTGGCTGCATTGTCCTCCTCTGTGACCTGGCAAGGCTGCTCTCCCTTAAGGAGGAGGCTGTCCAAGAGCTAGCCACTGAATTCATGTCATTTTCAAGGAAAACTGGGTTGCATAATGTTGACAAAGTTAACCATTCAGGTATATGGCTAAGGGTTTTTTAAACTTATTTTTATTTTAAGTATGTGTATGTATGTGTCTGCATATGGGTGTGTGTATATGAGTGCAGGTGTTCACAGATCCCAGATGAGGGCATCAGACATCTTGGAGCTGGAGTTACAGGAGGCTGGAAGCCGCAGGACATGATGCTGGGGACTGAACTTTGGTTTCGTGTGTACTCAGCATGCACTATTAACTGGAGCAATCTCTCCATCCCCACAGTGGCAAGTTTCATACAAGCATTTTCACTCAAGGATATCATGTATTTTGTATTCACTATCATCACTTTTCTCCCCCTCTCCCTTCCAATAACTCACCTTCCTGTCCCTAGTCTAGCTTATCTCCATGGGTTCTTTCTGCAGTCACCCTCAGCATCACTCTGTCACCTCCCACCTGAGATGAGAAAGCTAACATAAGCAGACTCCCTACTGCACTCCTTCAAATTCTCCAGTGACTTAAATCAGAGGAAACTACTGTATTTTATCAATTTTCATGAGTTAAATCAAACCCATGACTCTGACACACATAGTAATAATCACAAGGTGGATTTGGAGAGAAGGCTCAATGGGCAAAGTGCTTGCCACACAAGCATGAAGATCTAAGTTCCATTCCCAGAACCCATTTTAACCCATGTTAAAAAAGTAAATAATAGGGCTTATGCCACTTGTGATCTTCTTGTTGAGAAGACAGAGGCAAGCAGCTGGCTGAGGTTAGCTCTGGCTAACAAGCCAGAGGTCCTGGTGAGGTCCAGGTGAGTGAGAGACACGTCTCAAAAAACAAGAAGGCAAGATGGCTGAGCAGGAAAGGTGCTTGGAAGCCTATAGAGTGCAAGCATGCAGGGAGGAAAAAAGGCTAACTATGGCCCCAGGTACTTCCTAGACCCACCATCGACTCTTACTCTTCCCTGCAAGTAAGATAAAAGTATCCACATTTTGTAGCTATAGAAAAAGATTTTGAATGATTAAATTGTTTGTGAAAATTCACTGGAGGCATTAGGTATTCTGTTGGGTTATGGCCTCATATCTTTGTGACCCTCAGAGAACCATCTTTTTCCAATGTCATTACACAGCTTTGTACCCACAGACCAGCAAACCTCATCTTCTGGCTCTGATTACAATAACACCAGTGTTATTGTTTTGGGCCAACTGCTGCACCAGGGACTCCCCATGAGTTAACTTTAAATTTAAGAAAAGAAATGATTCAAACATTGATTAATGTTTCTATATCATTACCATGAATAATCATGACTGTATTAGTGAGGTTGTACCAGGCTCCTCTGATGCACTAACATTCAACTCCCAACTCTCAGTTGCTTCCCCAAAATGACATCTAATCTTTGAAACTCATCCATGCCAGTGTCTAGTAGAAATCAGTGAAGGCTTCATTCTACCACTCTCTAAAGGTTCAGATTAACAGATTTTGTGGCCATGTATGTACCATCTTGAACATTGGCTTTTTTCATTATCCAGGCGGCAAAAAATTTAAAAACAAACAAACTCAAATATGGTTTGTTCATCACAAAAGAATTAATTCCCACTTAAATGCAAGACAGTAGACTGGAACATGTACAGCAAACACATGGATGTTTCTGGGTATGTGTATTTGCAAGTGTGTAAGCTCCTGTTAATCCAAGTGCACACATGTGCCTGTGGAGCCCAGAGGACAACCTAGCCTCCAGTGCCATCTATATGTTTAGGCTTTTGTGTGTGTGTGTGTGTGTGTGTGCGTGCGTGCGTGCGTGTGTGTGTGTGAGAGAGAGAGAGAGAGAGAGAGAGAGAGAGAGAGAGACAAGTGGGCTGGTTATCTTGTTTTTGCTTGAAGCAGGGTCTTACTGTATAGCCTGGAATCACTATGTAGACCAGGTTGTCTTGAACTCAGAGATCAGCCTTCATATGCCTCCTGGGATTAAAGACCTCTACCACCACCATCCATCTTGTGTTCTGAGACAGTGTGTATCCCTGGCCAGGAGATCACCAAGTATTTTAGGTCAGCTGTCTGTCTAACCCCAGGATCCAGTGCCTCTGCCTCTCCAGGACGAGGATTACAGGCATGTGTAAGCATGGCAGCTTTACATGTGATTTGGGGATCAAACTCAAGAACTCACACTTGCAAAGCAAACACTTTTCTGAGTGAACTGTTCCCAGGAAGAACACTTTGCTCCTGGGTAAGAAATTCTCATTTAGGTTCAGAACAACATGCTACATGACAGAGCTAAGCCTTGAAATTGCTGTACCTGTCTCCAAGGTCCCAGTTTCACTGTAAGCTCCAGAAAAAGAATTTCTCTTCACTGGTCAGAAATGCTGATCCATCCAAGTTAGGGTTGCAGGAAAATTTAAGTACCATTATTATCCTCAGTCATGCACTCCCCTCACACCCAGGGGGCCTCTAAGATATACAGTGCTATCCTTTCCTTCTCAGGTTTACTTTCAGCCTCTGCGGCCACCATTTATTGCTGAGCTATGTTGCCTCTACAGCCCAAGGTTTTTATGCTGCTTGTCTCTTGGTCTGTATGTTTACATATCATCACACACTAACAAGAATTTGCGGCACCACAATTAAAAAAATAAAAAAGCTTTGAAAATGAGATAAAGGGGCTGCAGCAATGGCTCAATGCTTAAGAACACTTGCTACACAATCACGAGGACCACAGTTCAGATCCCAGCACCCACACAACAAAGCAGGCATTCTTCCAACACCTGTAATGCCAGCTCTGTGAAAGTGGAGTCAGGAGGATCACTGAAACTTACTGGCTTTCAACCTAGGGAGAGAATATGAGCCCAGGATCAGGAAGAGACCCTGCCTCAAAAGAATAAGTGCAGAGTGCTAGAGGAGCACACCAACACTCTATTCTGGCCTCTGAGTACACAGACACACACACACCTGCATACACACAAATAAAATAAATGTTAAATAAATGAATATTTAAAAAGAAGTTCACAATATAAAAGCTAGTATGCCAAGAACAGTATTATACAGAGCTGCACTCATGTGGGGGGTTGGTGCAGTTGTTTGGAATAATTACAGCACATTTTTGGTTCTAACTTATTTTCACAGGAAGCTAAGGAAGAGTGAAATATATGGTCCACAATCCATAAGTATATCCAAAAATTAAATAAATAAAAGTTTAACAAGGCCAGGCAACACAGCACACATCTGTACTCTCAGCACTTGGGAGAATGGCAAGTTTGGAACCACCTGGGCTATGTATCAAGACTCAAAACAAACAAAAAATCAGCCAAATATTGAGAGGAAGCTCAGCTTCTCTTTGATCTATCCACAGAGAATACATTAGGGAAAAGGGAAACAAACAAGGTGAGGATAGCCTGAGCAAGAGATCTTGCAAGTAGATAATCAGTCAATCCAAAATCTTTTTAATGAAGCACTTATTGTTTCCCAGGATTCAAATAAACTGTAACCAGAAGACCTAGTCTCAAGTAGTTCTTGACAAGAATACCCATGGGTGAGATGGGTAGCTATGCTGGAGGATTGGAACCAGGAAAACTAGACCCTGGTCTAATGGACAAAGAGAAAACATGGAGTATATGACCAAAGGCAGGCAGTCAGGGTCCTGTTTCAAATTCTGCCAAAATAGCCACATAATGAGGGCTATTTTAAGGGCTATTTCTAAATGCAATCCAATTTGCCAGAGGCAGAGGCAGGTATATATTCGAAAATTTGAGTCCAGACTGGCTTACTTAGCAAGTTCAAGCCATCCAAGGTTACATAGTGAGACCCTGTCTAAAAAACTAGTTTTTTTAAATAGAAGACCCAATGTATTTTAATAGAATCCCCAACTTGGGGGAACAATAGAAAATGGATTGAAAGATCACATAAATTTCCCAATCTGTTCTTCAAGCTGCACCTTCTTAGCCTCAAAATGGATTACGGGTGTCATATATGTCACAGATAGTCTCCTGCCCAGAATAAAACTCAGAGCCACATGGAAAGTGGGGTATTAAAGGTTTCACACTCAAAAGTTTCTCCACCACTAGGAAACAGTGACAAAAGTTGTGCCATCAAAGATTTACTTGCTAGGCCAGTAAAATGGCTCACTCAGTAAAATGTTTGTCTTGCATGCATGAGGACCTGAGTTCAATCCCCCAGAACCCATATAAAAAGGCCAAGTGTAGTAACACATTTGTAATCATGCAGGTAGGAAGCAGGGACAGGTGTAACTCTTGGGATTGATGGCCAGCCTCACTAACCTGGCATCTGGAGATACTATCTCAACTAACTAACCTGAAGATCCTATCTCAAAAGGCAAGGTGAGAGGGAGGGAGTAAATGGGCCAGTATTTAAAGGACCCTGCTACCAATCCTGACAATCCCTAGGTCAACATGGTGAAAGATGAGCACTGACTCCAAATTGTCCTCTGATCACTACATACATGCCATAACATGCATGTGCACATACACAAATCAGGTATAAAAAATATTGCTCAACCATGCTCATAACAGCTTTATTCATAAGAGCCAGAATCTGGAAACAATCCAGATGCCCCTCAGTTGAAGAATGGATACAGAAATTGTGGTACATTTACACAATAGAATACTACTTCGCAATTAAAAACAAGGAAATCATAAAATTTGTATGCAAATGGTGGGAACTAGAAAAGATCATCCTGAGTGAGGTATCCCAGAAGCAGAAAGACACACATGGTATATACTCACTTAAATGTGGATATTAGACATATAATATAGGATAATCATACTAAAATCTGTACACCTAAAGAAGCTCAGCAAGAAGAACTCTGGGTAAGAAGCTCAATCTTCATTCAGAAAGGCAAATGGGATGGACATATGAAGATGGCAAAAACAAGAAACAAGACAAGAAAGTACCTCAAAGTGCCTCTGAAAGACTCTACCCAGGAAGGTATTAAAGCAGATGTTGAGACTCATAGCTTTGGGTAGAGTACAGGGAATCTAATGAAAGAAGGGGGAGAAAGAAAGACCTGGAAGGAACTGGAGCTCCGCAAGGAGAGCAACAGAACCAAAAAATCTGGGCCCAGAGGTCTTTTCTGAGACTGATACTCCAACCAAGGACCATTAATGCCCATGGCAGCTCAGTGTCCAAGTGGGTTCCCTAATAAGAGGAACAGGGGCTATCTCTGACATAAACTCAGTGGCTGGCTCTTTGATAACCTCCTCCTGAGGGATGGGGCAGCCTTACCAGGCCACAGAGTAGCCAGTCCTGATGAGACCTGATAGGCTAGTGTCAGATGGAAGGGGAAAGAACCTCCCCTATCAGAGGACTTGGGGAGGGGCATGGGAGGAAAAAAGGAAGGGAGGTGGGATTAGGAGGAGATGAGGGAGGGATCTACAGCTGGGATACAAAGTAAATAAATTTTAATAAATAAAAAATTAATAAAAAATAAGATAACAAAATAAGTTTTAACGACAAGGTGTACAACTTCTGAGCAATGACACCAGAGATTAACATACATATGTGCACACAGGGATATATGCATGCATGAACAAACACACAACATAAAGCAAAATCAAATTCAAGATTTATTGCTGGTTTTGAGTATTTAAAAGGCACGTTCAGAATAGACATGATTAAGAGGATGCTGACCTTCTTCAGGCTTCAGGGACAAGGAAGAGGGATTTAAGAGGAGACCTGTGGCTTCTGTGGCTTCTGGTGGCTCTGAGGGCTGTAGTGCTTATGCACTGGGCTACAGACACAGGTTAGAAAATCCTTGAAAATGAGCCCCAGAGAAGGGTGTGAAATCAAGGCCTAGAAGTAAATCAGCAAAGGGAAAATTAAGAGGATCAATAAAAGAGTTTAATGAAACATAAACAGGAAGGGCTTAAATAAATCCACCATCAATCTTTAGCAGGTACTTAAGGAGCAACCCTGCCTCTTGAAGGCTGATATTGTAGAAAACACCCATGCCTTGCTCCAGGTCATCCCCAGAGATGATTCCAGAGACAGACATTCTGGCTTCCAGTCCTAGCAAGTAGCCTAGCAGAGCATCCTTTTGTTAATGGTAGCTGGAAGGCTGTCCCAAAAACCCTGGCTAGCAACCCTTGCCAGGCTGTGGGATATGGAGCTGGCAGCAACAGAGCCAGCAAGTAAGGCCAGGCTCCACTGGGATATGCAAGCAGACAGCAGTGCTGGAGGCAGACAACAGGAACATGCATTGCTCAGCTGCCCTCTCATACAGACTAAGGCCTAGGGGCCCCCACCATGCCACACGGGAGCCCAAACAACCCAGGACCTCTTCCTGTTCCACATACCATTTGTGCTCTGATACAATCCCCCCATGTTGGTGGAGGTAAAGGAGGCCCACAAAGAGGTCCACACTTAGAGAAAACATCAAAGTCCTTCTGCTTCAGGGTTCAAACTATTGAATACTGGTCCTACCCCTTTCCAACCCTACCAGGGTTCCAGCACTCTTAATCACAGAGAGGTCAGGCCCCTCATTAGACAGCTGCCTGGCTCTCTGATGCTTCCTAGATGAAAGGAAAAGCTGGCCACAAGCTCTTGTCTAGTTAAAACTCTCTCCCAAACAAGAAGCCACCCACCCAAGAAGCCTCAGCACCTGTCCATCCTTATGGGGAAGTTCTTGTCACTTCCTGTGACCTGAGGCCACAGCATTGAAATCCATGTCCAGGACCACAGGGAAAAACCCACCAAGCACATTCACTTTCCCAGAAAGAATGTGACAGTCCTCTAAGTCATATACCTATCTGCATGCCTCCTGCTTCCAAGAGGAGCAGAATGCCTGAGCAGAGCACTTCTCTCCTCAGTTCCTAGCAATGGCAAGGTAAATCCAGTGCATCATTACTCCATGTGTTGCTAGGACAAATACCTGCTCAATTTTTTCTACTGCTCTGCAGAGAATCAGGCTGAGGCAAGTAACCGATGTACCCCAAAGGACTGTAGAACCTCCTCTCAGCCAAAGTGTGCTTCTCCCTCCACCAGTAGTCATAAACTTGGGCATGCGTCTGCTTCAGGAAGACTGGCTAGTGTCAGGAAGACAGGGGGCTACAGAGAGAGAACAGTGTGTGGAGGCAGTGCAACTTTCCAAGCTTTCTTCCCTAAGATATAAGGACACATGGGTTTGAGCAGCAACATCAGGTCATGGGACTTAGATATCATAGTAAAATCTTTTAGAAGGTTATCATGATGGCTAGTTTAATGTCAGCTTGATACTAACTGGAGTAATTTGGGAACAGGAAACCTCAATGTAAAAAAAAAAATCCCCATCATCACCAGTTGGTGGTGGCCACACCTTTAATCCCAGCACTAGAGAGGCAGAGGCAGGTGGAACTCCAAATTCAAGGCCAGCTGGTCTACAGGGTGAGTTCCAGAACAAACAAAGCTACACAATGGAACCCTGTCTTAAGAAGAGAGAGAGAGAGAGAGAGAGAGAGAGAGAGAGAGAGAGAGAGATGGAAAGTATGGAAAGAAGGAAGGAAGACAGGAAGGAAAGAAGGAAGGAATGGAAAGAGAATATCCTTTCCCATCAGACTACCAGACTAGCCTGTGGGACAGCTGGTGGTGCATTTTCTTGATTGGTGATTGATGTAGGAAGGTCCAGTTCATATGAGCAGTGTCATCTCTGGGCTGGTGGTCCTGTGTACTATAAGAAAGCAAGCTGACCAAGCTACTGGGAGCAAGTCAGTAAGCAGTACTCTTGGCATGGCCTCTGTTTCAGCTCCTGTCTATAGAGTTCCTGTGCTGTCTTCCCTGGATGATGGACTGTGAGCTGTAAGATGACATAAACACCCCCCTTCCCAAACTGCATTGGTTATGGTGTTTTATCACAGCAGTAGAAACCCTAAAGCAATCACAGACCTCAAAGAGCCTCAGCAGTCTAGCAGTCCAGGAGTTAGTAGAATCCAGCTCCCAAAGTTCATGGGACTCTCAATGAAGAGATGAAAACACAAAACTTAGCATAAAAGGTGGGATTCACCATGTGGCTGTTAAGTGACTGACATTTTCGTTACATGCTTCCCCCACATTGCAGGTAATAGGCCCTAGTGTAGAAGCTACTATTGTTATTTTGCTAAGTGGTCATGTTGTCAAATTGCCCCGTAAATATTTATACACACAGACTTGGAATGATCCTCAGCTTTGGTGAGTGCTTAGTCATAAAGGAGACATACACACACACATTTACATACAGACACACACACACACACATTGGCTCACAGCATCAGAAGGAATGGCAGAAAGAAGATGGGGAAGAATATTATTAAATATTTAAGATCAAACCAGTTACAATTCCAGCACAGATGGGGATGGGGAAGGTATTTTCAGGCCCCACCCTTTCTGGCAAAATCATTTTCAGGAAGAAGATATGAAGCTGGGTTGGGAGTAGGCTGTATTGGGAGCAATATAAAAGGAATTGGAGAGGGAAATGAGGGGTAGATATATTTCACTGTATAAATGTATGAAATTATAAAAAAGCACACACCTTGGATTTCAACAGTAAAGAGAAAAAGGCAGGTGGATTATGTAAGTTTAAGACCAGCTATGTAATGAGTCCTAGACCAACCAGAGCTATGTATTGAGACCTTTTTATTCTTAATTAAATTAAATTAAAAATATAAAACAAAAATACCACTCAAACTTCCCACCTCTTAAGAAAGTTGTGGGTATCAAGAATAATGCCAGACTATTGGAGAAACTGTGTGAAAGTAGACTGCCTTTCTTATCGTTTTAGCTTCTATCTCAGGCATCTGCGAAAAATAAGGTAAGGTTCTCTCCATAGGTAAGACCTGCCCCTTCTTACCCCTTCCTTTGTGCTGAGGAAATTTCTGGACTTTGAAAGCTGGACTCAGTGCCACTTTCCCATCCATTTCCTTAGAACCAACTCCTTAAAGATTTCCGTTTGCTTTATTGCTTTGCTCCCCTCCTCCCTTCTCCTTTGCCCATACTGGTCTAAAGTGAAGACTTGAGTCTTATTAACACTGCAGGCATGTCACCTTCCTCTACAAAGCACCTGAGTTCTGGATATCATAACCTGAATGTCATTCAAGCCTTTGCCCTGCATCAACCGTCACTCACACAGCCCTGAGAGAGGCCAGAAACAACCTTCATGGAAGACAATCACTGAGGATGGTAGTGCAGAGTGGTGTGTGAGCTGACAAGGAGCATGCACAGGGAGGGGTGCCCTGGGCTCCAGAATGTTCCACCAAGCCAAGACCATCTCCTAACCTCATCCCATTCCATTCGTGCCATCCCATTTATTCCATTCCACTCATCCCATTCCATTCATTCCATTCCACTCATCCCATTCCATTCCAGCAGACAACAGGATGGTGTGTGTGATAGCTAGTGTTAATATCAGGTTAATGGAATCTAGAATCTCCCAGTAGATGATTCTCAGAACAAGTGGGATTACCTTGATTACCTTAATTGATGTGCGATGACTCATCTTAATTGTGGATGGGATCATTCTCAGACCAGGCATCCTGGACTGTATAAAGTAGAGACATTGAACACTAACATTGTTCGTTCTCTGTTTCTGGTTGTAGGTTCAGGTGTAAGCAGCTGCTTCAAGTTCTTGCCACCTTGACTTTAGCAACATGAAGAGCCGTCATATAAATTATGAGCAAAAATAACCTTTTTCTCCTTTGTGTTGCTTTGGTAGTGGCGTTTTTTATCACAGAAATAGGAAAATAAACCTTAAAAAGTGTTCTACTTTAACATAATTTTCAAACCTGAGATACTGCTCAGTTGCTTCCATTAAGCTGAAAGTAACCACCCCACCTAGGTGGCTCCCAACACACACACACACACACACACACACACACACATGAGAGAGAGAGAGAGAGAGAGAGAGAGACAGACAGACAGACAGACAGACAGACACACTTCCATGAAGAAAGCCCTCGACTAGGGTTTTCCCAGGAGACCCATCTCTTGAAGAGAACAAAACTTCTACCTAGCAGTGATAGCCTTGCCCATGATCTGCAGGAAAGAGGAGCTTGAGTGAAAGGAAGAAAGAGGTAAATGAGAAGCTCCTGGAATTTGAAAACACTCCCAGAACTCCACAGGCCCTGCTTGGCAGACAAAGCCATGGGATCCCTGAAATGGAGGCTCCTGTGCCTGGCTCTGGACCTCCTTGGCCCTCTCAACAGCACCCTTGCCACTTGTGCTGACCACTGGAACAGTCCCAACAGCTCTGTCCCCCTCTCTTCACCTCATAGGAAGGATGGGGAATTTGATATGCTGTAGAGTCACCAATCTTTGCTTGTTGGGAACCACCTTGAGTGGCTGAAAGCTGAGTGGCTGAGTTTTGTTGAGAAGATGAAGCAGAAAGCCCAGGGCTGAGTGTGAGGTAACAGCTAGGATAATAGAAACAGAAGACGCCACAAAAAAGAAGCCATGGTCATCAGGGCCAACTCAAGGAGGGTGTGGGACAGGCCTGTGCAGCTGACCCCAGGGAGCCCCGTGACACGGTGAAAAGGATGGTGTTGTGTCCCTCCCCTAGGTATTGTTCTGTTGTTGGCTTGCTTTCACTGTTCCCTTTCACCCATTAACATCATGTTCTACTGAGGATTAAGCTCTCCAAACAGTTTAGGAATAGGCCAGGAGGCTAGGCAGAATCTGGGTTTTGAGGTTTCTCCGAAAGCCGCCAGAACTTTGGAGCTACATGGAATCCTTTGTGGTTGGTACCCTCTTTTGGCTATTTTGGAAAAGTGCAGGAAAGGAAGCTAAGGCACTGGGCTTACCCAGCAAGGTATCAAAGTAGATGCTGAGACTCATAGCCAAACTTTGGGCAGAGTACAGGGAATCTTATGAAAGAAAGGGGAGATGAAAATTCTGGAGGGGACAGGAGCTCCATAAGGCGAGCAACAGAACCCAAAAAATCTGGCCAAAGGGGTCTTTTCTGAGACTGATACTCCAACCAAGGACCATGCATGGAGATAACCTAGAACCCCTGCACAGATGTGTCCATGGCAGCTCAGTATTCAAGTGGGTACCCTAGTTAGGGGAACAGGAGCTGTCTCTGACATGAACTCAGTGGCTAGCTCTTTGATCACCTCCCCCCCCCCACCCCATGCGAGGGGAGCAGCCTTAACAGGCCACAGATGAAGACAATGCAACCAATCCTGATGATAGGCTAAGGTCAGATGGAAGGGGAGGAGGACATCCCCTATCAGTGGACTTGGGGAGGGGCATGGGTGGAGAAGAGGGAGGGAGGGAGGGTGGAATTGGGAGGGGATGAGGGAGGGGGCTACAGCTGTGAATAAGTGAATAAGCTGTAATTAATAAAAAAATTAAAAATAATTTAAAATAAGACTGAAAAAGTTCACCTGCTATCTAGGGGAAAGGCTAAACTTGAAAGAAAAAGGGAGAGAGCAAGGAAAGGAAGGAGGGAAAGAAATAAAAAGGAAAGGAAGAGGAGCAGTTGAGAAAGGAAGAATGTGGAGAGGGAGGGAGTCTTATGAAACTTCATTTCTGAATTCTTAGACCAGCAAGATGGCTAAGTAAATAAAGGGTTTTGCATTAGATTGGCATACACCACGCAGGCTGAACATCTCAGTGTCCTTCTGTATACTGGGAGGCTGAGAACATGGTAGCTGCTCATTCCATGCAACTGGAGGATAGCACAGTGATTTCACTACATGCACATTACAGTGACCCCGCTGGGGAAAACAGTATAGAGATAACACTGGGGAAGACATTACAGTGACCTCACCTGGGAGGATAACGCTATGTCCATACTAGGGAGGACATTCCACTTAACCAATTAGGGAAATCGGTACAGTGACCTCACCAAGGAGGACATTACAGTTAGCCCCAGGAAAAGTTGTTAATCTGACCAGCTGGGGAGGGTATTATAGTGACCTCACTGGGGAGGATGTTACAATGGCTCCATTCAGAAGGATGTTAGGGGGACCTCACAGGGAGGATGTTATAGTGACACCATTGGAAAGGACGTACAGAGAATGCACTTGGAGGGGAGGCCACAATACAGTGACCCCACTGGAAAAAACATTATCTTCACTGGGGAGTGCGTTATGATAACACTCCTTGGAAGGAAAGACAGTGACTCCATTAGGCAGGATGTTTTGTGTCACTGCAAAGGACATAAAATGACACCACCTAGAACATGGTTACAGTGACCTCACAGAGGAAAATGTTATAGTAATCATGCTGGGAAGAGCATCACAGTTACTTCACTGGGGAGGTTGTTATAGTGACCTACTGTAGAGAATGTTACAGTGACACCACTGGAGAGGATGTCACACTTACCTCACTGGGGAGGCCGTTTCGGAGACTCCACTGTGGAGGACATTACAGTCACCTCACTGATGAGCGTGCTGTGGTAAGCCCACTAAGGAGGACATTCAGTGAGCTTGTCAGGGAGGAAGTTACAGTTATCTCAGTGGAGAGCTACAGTAACCCTACAGAAGAAGGCATTACTGTGACCTTACTGGAGAGGACATTACAGTGGGGACTGAGTGACCCCAGTGGGAAGGACATTACAGTGAGCCCAATGTTTCAGTTGGAGAATGGTACAGTTACCTCTCTGGGGAGGACGTTACAGAGACTCCACTTGTGAGGCTATTACAGTCACCTTACTGGAGGTTACAGTGATCCCACTTGAGAGGACATTGCAGTGACCTTCTGGGGAGGATGTTACAGGGAAACTAGAAAGAATGTTATATTGATCCCACTGGGGAGGACATTATGTTGAACCCACCAGGGAGGACACGTAGTGATACTAACAGTGAGGACATTACAGTGACACCACTGGGGAGAAAGCTAAAGTGACCCCACTGGGGTGGACAATACAGTGACACCACTGGGATGTGCAATTCAGTTACCTACTGAGGAGGACATTGCAGTGATCTCTCTGGGGAGAACATTATGTTGACCTCACTTGGTGGACATTACAGTGACCCCACTAAGAAAGATGTTACAGTGACCCTACTTTAGAGAATGGAGCAGTGACCCCACTGTGGAGGACGTTACAGGGACCCCACTTGGGAGGACGTTAGTAGCCCCCCTGGAAGAACCCATGGTGACCCACTGGGAAGGACATCACAGTGAGCCCGATGACCAGAATGTTACAGTAGGTAACTAGGTAAGTTGTTACAGTGATACTACTGGCGAGGACACTGGGTGGATGTTACAATGACCCCACTGGGGAGCAATCATGGCGATCCCACGGGGGGAGGGCATTACAGTGATCCTACTTGGGAGAATGCTAAGGTGACCCCACAAAGGAGGAAAATACAGTGACCCCCACTGGGGAGGATATTACAGTGTCCCCACTGGAGAAGACTTTATAGTGACTACACTGAGAAGGACATAGTGACCCCACAGGGGAGGATGCCACACTGACCCCAGGCAGGAGTACATTACAGGGACCTCACTAGAGAGGATGATACAGTGACCCCTTGGGGAGATGTTACAGTGAACACAATGGAAGGACATTAGTTACCTAACTGGGGATAACATCACAGTGAAGTCACTGAGTGCAAGTTAACATGATCGCTCTTGGGAAGATGTTACAGTGACAGCACTGAGGAGGACATCACAGCGACCCCACTGGGGAGAATGTTACAATAGGCCCTGGGGAAGATATTATAGTGCCTTCAGTGGGAGGGGTGGAGGTAGTGATCCCACTGGGCAGGTTGTTACAGTAACTCCACTTGAGGGGACATTACAGTGACCTACTACAAAGAAACTCAAAATATCCATACTGGGGAGGACATTACAGTGTCCCAACGGGATAGGACATCACTATGACCTCACTGGGGAGGGTATCACCGTGATCCCACTGAGGAGGATGCTATAGGGACCTTTATGAGCAGGACATCATGGTGACCATATTAGAGAGGCCATCATAATGACCTTGCAGGGTGGACCTAAATACAACTCTACTGGGAAAGGCATTTCACTGATCACCCCCTAAAAAGGACATCACAGTGACCCCACTGGGGAGGACATCCCAGTGGCCACACTGGAATGGATGTTATTGTGACTTCACTTCAGAGGACAATACTGTGACTCCACTGTGCAGGAAGCTACAGTGTCCCCACTGGGGAGGATGTCACTAGGACCCACTGGGAAGGACTTCACAGTGACCGCACTGGGGAGGACATTAAAGTGAACCTACTAGGGCAGACATTACATTGACTCCACTGTGTAGAATATTACAGTGACCTTACCAGGGAGGACAGTACAAGGATTCTACTGGGGAGTTCATCACAGTGAGCTCACTGTGTGCATGTCAGTGAGCCCACTAGGGAGAACATTACAGTGACCTGATTGTGGAGGGCATTAGAGTGACTCCACTAGGGAGGATGTTACAAGGACTCCACTAGGAGAGACATTACAGTGACCCCACTACAGAGTCTGTTACAGTGAGCCTACTTGGGAGGATGTTACAGGGAGAATCTAAGGCTGAGCAGCAATGAACTGCTCATTTAAATTATTTTTTTGTAATTAAAACATAAATATAACTACTTGTGGTGGAACTCCTTCTATGTGCTAGGCAGACTTACTTTAGCTTGAGACAAGGTTTCTCAGTGTCATCTTTGAGGTGGGGCAGACACACACAGGCAGGTAGGCCAACAGACACACACACACACACACACACACACACACACACACACACACACGGAGAGAACTAGTCAAACAGAGTACATGGAGAAAAAAAGAGCAACTCTGCCACTGACTTCCCATTATTTATTTATTTATGTAGCTAGTAACTTAGAAAACAAAAGCCACAAGTGAACTTTGCACAAGGGACAGAGGTTAACCAAAGGGGAGCTACCTATACGCTTATGAGAAAGGCAGACTTTCCTATATAGCTAGCCTCAGGATGCTCCTGCCAGTCAGTGTTGAAAGCCCAAGGTAATGTCTGCAGGGAAGCCTTACAATTTCATTGGTCCCTCAGGGTGTGCTAGGTTAAAACCAAAAAACCAAAGACAAAAAGGACGGAAGGACAGAAGGAAGGAAGGAAAGAAGGAAGTTAGGAAGAAAAAGAGAGCTTAATTTATTCTCAAGCTTTACCTAGACATTAAACATGACAGTGGGGACTTCACGTGTGACACCTGACAGTGGGACTTCAGAGCACAGTCGGCTGCTTGTGTGTGACACATGGCAGAGGAAATGTCAGCCAGTCACGTCATCACCCGGGTCTAGGAACTTTTGTATAGGAACAGGGATGGTGACATGCCAGTCCCGGTAACATCAGAGTTCCAGTGCCTCCTGCTTTCGCTCTTATGAGTCTTGGAAGCCCATGCGTGGGGTGTTAGGTGTCCTTGAGTCACGTGACGGGTGTGACATGCATGACCCCGGTGTGCGAGTCACGCGTGGGGACCGGGCGTGACATCCCACAGGCCCATCCGCTCCCTATAGTACCATAAGCACGTGACTTCCAGCCGAGGGCACATCCCTTCGGGGAGGCTCCTAATCCAGAGACTACTCAGCGGTTTCCTCTCGAGTCCGCCACTGACACAACCTTTTTGACAAGCGCCATAACCTCACGGCTCCCCACTCGCAGACCGTCCAAGCACCCACGCTCCCCGCTGTGCTTCCCGGGGACCACTCCCGCCCCGTCACTGCCTGCACATGCCCAAACCACCTTCTTGACCCCGCCCTCCTTGGCCCCGCCCCTTCCGCGTGCGCACGCGCAGGACCACTTCCCGTGACCGGGCTCCTTCCCATGCAGCCCCTGCGCGCCGCCCTCTTCCCGGGGCTCCGATTCCTGCGAGGGCGGCGGGTCCTTACAGCCCAGAGCCGCGCACAGACCCCGCCGCCATGGCCGGCGCGAGACGTCAGCGGCGGCCTCCGGGGCCCCGGGAGCGCGTGGACGGGGTTCGTAAGCGCGCACGGGGAGGGGCAGCGGACAGAGCACGGGGAGGAGGAAGAGGAGCTGCTGGACGCGGAGCCGCCGCTTCCGCTGCTGTCCTCCGCACATCGCGTGTGCATCCTGCACCCTGACGTCAAAGGCCCAGCCGGAAGGACGCTGCGTTCCACAGGTCCGGGGAGGCGCGTGGCGCGGACGGGCAGGGTCACAGGAAGGGGAGGGGTAACAGGACAGATGAGTTGGAGGTCACACCTAGGGGGCGGGGAAAATGATGGGTGTCGCCATGAGGCCCCCTGGGTAGGCTGGCGCGTGGGAGTGGCCTAGGGCTGTTATGAAGATAGCAGAGATGATCCTGGGCCTGAATCAGGTTGGGTGGAGGGGCGTGCACTCGGTGAGCGTGGGGCAGGGTTTAAGAGCCTAAGTGTGGGACCTTGCCTGGGAGCGGCCTTGGAGAGCCTGGGCAGTGCTGAATCTGTTCTGTCGACCGGCGTATTGTGAGTGTGGAGGGCAGCGTCAGGGTGGGCGAGGGGTCGTGGTGTAGATTTGGCAGAGGTCCTGGTTAGGGAGAGTGGAGGGCCGAGTTCCTGAGCTTAAGGTGGAGGAATTGGATAGGGTGTGGGGAGCAAGGTCTTGGTGACACAGGACAGTTTTCAAGTGTGAGGGGTGGCACAGGGCCTTGGTGGGCAGGTTATTGTTGGCTGGGGCGGGGCCTGGGTCAGCTTGGGGCGGAGTTTTAAGGAGCCTGAGAGTTTTGTGCCAGAACATAACTCAGAGGTTGTGGCATCGGTGGGCGGAGCCTGGATGTCGCCCACCTTGACACATGTAGGGTGGAGTCAGGTATATGGTAAGCTTGGGACACAGGGTAGGCTTAGGGCCATGGCCTAGATCACCAAAATTTAGAGGTGGGATAGGGCCTTGGAGGGCGGGACCAGGATGGCTGGGGACGGCCCCGTATGTCTCTGCTCCTGCCAAAGTCCTCTGTCCCTGCAGCTGAGAATGATGTGGCAGAAGCAGCCTCACTGGTGCGCACGCTGCCGGGGTGGTCGGTGGCGAGGTCCCTGGTGGTACCCACGAGAGTTCCCGACAGCAAGATGGTGTTTGGGAAAGGCAACTTCCGGGACGTCACTGGTGAGTGGCTCTAGCCCCTTCCTTGAGTCATCGTGCTTGACTGTGTGTGTGTGTGTGTGTGTGTGTGTGTGTGTGTGTCCGTGTCCGTGTCCGTGTGTCCGAACTTGTTGCCACCCAACCATCCCCCCTCCGCACCCATGTCTCCTCTGACATCACTGTCTCCATCACCAGAGAAGATCCGAGGGAGCCAGGACATCACGTGTGTCTTCCTGAATGTGGAGAGGATGTCAGTCCAAACCAAGGTACACGCATGTGCCCATCTGCGACTGTGGTGACCTCACTCCCCTGGGTGCCTGTGTCCACACACCACACAGACCCTATGTGTGCCCGTGTCCCTGCAGACTGCCCTGGAGGCCGAATGGGGCATGCCCGTGTTGGACAGGTTCACCGTGGTCCTCCACGTCTTCCGCTGTAACGCCCGAACCCGAGAGGCCCGGCTGCAGCTGGCACTGGCAGAGATCCCGCTGCTCAGGTGCCTTCCCAGAATCCCCTGCAGCACTCGACCCCCATGTCATCCTGCTCAGGTGCCTTCCCAGCATGCCCAGCACCACCCATTACACCAGCTCCCTGGAGGATAGGCTCAACCCCACCGTCACAACTTGTGTTTCTGCCCCAGGTCCACCCTCAGCACTAGAACAACCACACAGAACCAGCCAGGACAGGGTTCACGGTACATCATGGGGTCAGGTAAGGGTGACATCGTGTGATCAAGTAAGGGTGATGTCATGGGATTGGTAACTAGCTTTACAGGATTAGGTAAGGGTGACATGATGGACAGGACTGACCCATGATGGACAGGACTGCTGTCCTGTGATGGACAGGATGCCGACCTGTGATGGACACGCCTGTCCCTGTGCTGCAGGGGTGTCAGCCACGGAGCTTCGGCAACGGGCGCTGAGGGACCGGGAGGCTCGGATCCGGCAGGCGCTAGCACGGTTGCGAGACAAACGTGATCTGCTGCGGAAGCTGCGTACCAAGCGCGAGTTCCCTGTGGTGTCTGTGGTCGGCTACACAAACAGCGGTGAGGGCACGTGGGGAACACATGGGCATGGGCACCTGGCCTGGGGTGACATCCCTACGCATCTCGGGACGTGGTGGTGGGGTGCATTCGCAGGCTTGTGGAGCTGGGGACACATCTGGAGGGGGAGGGAGGAAGGCTGTCCTCCATGTGTGTCCTGCATGCTTGTCCTCCTCCCCACTACAGGGAAGACCACGCTTATCAAGGCGCTGACTGGGGATGCTGCCCTGCAGCCACGAGACCAGCTGTTCGCAACTCTGGATGTAACCGCCCATGCGGGGTGGCTGCCGTCACGTGTGCCCGTGTTGTACATGGACACTGTGGGCTTCCTGTCTCGGCTGCCGCATGGCCTCATCCAGGCCTTCTCTGCCACGCTGGGGGATGTGGCTCACTCAGTAGGTGTGGTCACACGTGTCACGGCTAGGGGATGTTGTCCTCATCTGCCCTTTCGGATCACACCTCAGTTACCTTCTGTGGCCCCTCCCCCCCCAGGATGTGGTTGTGCATGTGAGGGATGTAGCACACCCGGACACTGAGCTGCAGAAGGAAACTGTCCTGTCCACACTCCAGGGCCTGCGCCTGCCTCCTGCCCTGCTGGACACTGTACTCGAGGTTCACAATAAGGCGGACCTGGTGCCGGGGTGAGTGGGGGCTGTGTCCACAGCCGTCTCCCCCACCTGTGTCTCCCCCACATGTCTCCCCACATCTGTGTCCCCCAGTGTGTGTCTCCCCAACCTGTCCCACACACTTGTGCCTCCCCACTGTTTCCCCCTCCTGTGTTTCCGTTTAGCTGTGCATACTTGCCCCACACCTCTGTCCCTACCACCTGTATCTCCCCTACACCTGTCTCCTCCACACCTGTCTCCCTCACACCTGTCTTCCTCACACCTGTCCCCACTGACATTTGTGTCACATCTATGTCTCACACCTGTCTCCCCCACAGTTGTTTTTCCGCACAGCTGTGTTCCCCAACTTGTGTCCCCCCCATACCTGTGTCTCCCCAACCTGTGTCTGTCCCGGACCTATGTCTGTTCCACCTGTGTCCCACAACTGTCTGTCTCCTACTTGTGTCCTCCCCTGACCTATGTCTCCCCACCTGTGTCTCCCCCATCTGTGTCCCTCCTCCTGTGTTCCCTCCACACCTGTGTCTTCCCAACCTTTTTCTTCCCTACACCTGTCCACCCCCACCTGCCACATGCATTTGCATGTCCTATAATCCCCACACGTGTCCCCCAGCACCTGTGTCTCTGTCCCCCCTACTGCCCACACACACCTGTGTCCCCCCTACACCTGTCCCTTTTCTTGATGACACCCCCGCCCCCAGGTACCAACCCACTGTGTCAGGTGCACTGACTGTGTCTGCGACCTCGGGACTTGGCCTAGATGAGCTGAAGGAGGCACTGGAGGGCTTGGTGCTACAGGCGACTGGCCGGACAGTTGTCACCCTCCAAGTGCCGTTAGGTGGGGTGGAGCTGAGGTGAGTTGTGTACCTGTGCTTCCCTGCCCCTCCTTACCAGCATGCACCTGTGTGTCAACCCCCATATGCACCCAACTTGTACTAGCATGCATCTGTGGGCCACAGCGTGCACTTGTCTCCCCAAAGTGTGCACCTATGTGTCTCAGTTTGCACCTGTCTCCCCACAGCTGGCTGTATGCAGAGGCCACGGTGCAGCAGCTAGAAGAGATGCCCGATGAGTGCACGGCCCAGCTGACCGTCATCATCAGCCAGGCTGCCCTCTGCAGGTTCCGGAAGTTGTTCCCTGGTGTTCTTTAAGTGACAAGCTGGCCTAAGTGGACCAGAAGTGGACCCAGCTGGTGGGAGGGTTTAGGCTACGCACAACACATAGCTCCGCTCCTGAACTGACTGACAGCTGCTAGTGGGAGGGTGTGGGCCATCCTGGAGCCCCACCACTTTCTGCCTCCCACACTGACTGACAGCTGCACAATAAAACAGGACTTGCACTGTGTCCACTCTCAGCAGGGTTGTAGTCTGGGATGGGTAGTGGAGAGGGGCTTGGGGGAGGGTCCGTGTCACCTGGGAATTTGAGTGTGGACTGTCAGCATCACATGGAGGGAGATGGGGTAGGGGCACTGGGGTTGTGTGATGAAGGCCACCTGTGGGAAGTGGTTGTGGACATTCAGGATCATGGGGTGGGTGTGATGGGCAGAACCCCACTGTGGGAATGCCATCACCTGATCATTGTAGCCTTTCCTGCTCTGTGGCTTCCTCTTTTTCATGCCCTTTATACATGACCCCACCCATGTCACCCCTAATGATAGGACAGAGGTGAGTGGGAGGGAGGGCTAAGCAAAGGAAAGGGGAGGAAAGAGGAGTCCACCAGGAGTGGGATAATGTACACTTTGTAACAGTGAAGTAAAAACTGAGGCCACATGTCACATCACTAGTGTATACCTTGAAAGAAAAAAATCTCAGTTTCATATGGAATAACAAGAAACCTAGAATTGCTAAAACAGTCCTCTACAATAAAAGATCTGCTGGAGGTATCTCTATCCCTGATAGGGCAACAGTAATAAAACCTGCATGGTACTGGTACTTTCAGAAACAGCTTGGATCATTGGAAGACCCAGAAATAAACACACAATTATGGACACCTGTTTTTTGACAAAGATGCCAAAACAATACAATAGAAAAATAAACATCTTCAACAAATGGTCGTGGTTTGACTGGATATCTACATGTAGAAAAATGCAAAGAGATCCATACTTACCGCCTTGCACAAAAGTAAGTGGGCAAATGTTCTTGTACTCAGGTTAGCTTTGGAATAGTTTAATGAAGGAGGGTGCCAGTGATGTGGGCAGCATGTGGCAAGTCTCATGACCTCAGGGTTCTGACTATGCTTCCCTGAGTCTCCCTGCTGTGGGAAGTGATCGGAAGTGACTGGCAGGCAGAGGCTCCTTGGATACCAGAGCCAGCAGGTGTCAGAGGTCCCTGTTAGGGTGGGGCCAGGTTGTCAGGGCGGCAGCAGCTTCCTGTTCAGCGCTATGACATCGCTCACGAAACTGCTGGCTCCCACAAAGTCACCTGCGATGATGTTGGTACAGTAGGACTCCTGCCCCGGAAGCTGTGCACACACCCAGTCGGTCAGGGCAGGAAGGGCCTGCAGAGTCATCTTCTCTACTGACCCGGATGGGTGGGAGAGCACATAGCTTGGGTTCTCTGTGAGATTCGTCCCCGCCACGAACAGGCCGCCTGGAACGATGGGGGGTTGTGGCGTTATAACCAGCTTGAGACACGGGGTGATGTCAGCAGACACCCTCACATCAGTGTCTAGAGTCACCACATGACAGGGTGTCTGCCCCACAGACCACAGATGTCCTGTCCTATCCCGTGTGATTGACAGGATGATGTCCCTCCCTGTGCTGTATGATTTACAGGGTGACTTTCGCAGCTGCTCACAGAGACACACACTCTCAGCATAAACCACTGGAATGTGAGAATGGCATTGTCCCCCAGAAGCCTGCCCTGTCCTATGTGATTGACAGGGTGACGTTCCGCTGCCTCCCGCGTGACTGTCAGTTTAATGTCCAGACCTGATCCGAGTCATTGACTGCAGCCACCCTATCCCTAAACGCTTCTGCGAGGCACCTGGTCAGCTCAGCCTGGCCCCATGCGTGACTGACAAGAAAACGATGTCCCACCCTGCCCCACGTGACTGACAGGACACCCTCCCCAGCACACCCCTGCGCATCCCTGCGTGGCACCTGGGCGGCCGCAGCCCTTCATGCTGTCCAGGTAGTGCAGCAGGTCCTGCGTGCCCTGCTTGTTCGCCCACCAGTACGGGATCCCCGGCCACAGCTGCTCGTGGCGGCTCACTGTAGCCTCGTCCTCATAGGACACGATCACCTGCTGCTCGCGCGCCCACAGCTGCCGCAGCGTGGGGATGTCCTGCATGAGGAGGAGGGCGCGTGAGGGCGGGGGTGGGGGATGGCACAGGCAGGGTGCAAGGGTTGCAAGGAGCTGCGGAAGGTGAGGGAGGGGGAGTATGGGGCTGCCTCCCATGCCTGTCCCAACCCACGCCCCTCCCTGCCCCACCCATTGCACTTCCCCATCCCCTACCCCATGCTTTCCTCACCCTTGGAGCCCAAGCCCTCCCCCTCCCGTAAGCCCGTGCCCCCCCCACACACACACCCCTAAACATCCCCGAGCCTATGCCTGTCCCCACCCCTCTTGGACACAGCGCATCCCCGAAGATGTTCTTGATGCAGCCCACGAGGTACTCGTGCAGCTCGGGCGTCATCCCCTCGAAGTCCCTGCAGGCCAGGATCACGACCTCTCGTGGATGCAACTCCAGCCACTCGCAGATCTCCGTGAGGGTGTCCTGGGGCATCACAGGCCATGTCACTGGACCATGTCCTCATGGGCCATATCTCAGGATGTGCCATGGGCTCTTGTCAAGGGCCGATGTCACCACCAGGCCCCCGAACCCTAAGTCTCCGCCTACCCCCACCCGGGAAAATGTCAGAGGCTCACACCACAGGCTGGCTGACGTCACAGGCTGAAGTCACCCTGCGGGCTGATGTCACCACTCAGTCAGTTGCTCCTCTCTCTACACTAAGCCCTTCCTCAATTCCAGGAGGGAGAAACATGCTGTAAGATCACGTGGGTTCGCAATACCTACGCCACCACGGACAGCAGTAGCACCCCGCATGCCCACGCACCTCCACCAGCGCCGAGCTGTACATCATGTGCACGAAACGCAGGTTCTTCGCTGACCCGCAGGGCGCATGCGCGATGCGCAGGTCCAGGTACCGCACACCGGCGTCCAGCTGCTTTGTCACATCCAGGGTCTGCAGAGCACGTGTTGGACGGCAAGTGACCAAGCAGGTAGAGGGGTCTGTACCGGGAGTGAGGGTTGACTCACCCCGACCCCTGCTACACCACGTGGTCCCTAACCCTGTCCCCCGGCTGGCTCCTATTCTTCCCCTGCAGGAAGGGGCTTTCCCTTCCCTCGACTCACCTGCGTGACCGACCACCTCAGCACCACAGGCCACGTGATGCAGGGCGCGAACCTGCCCAGCAGGTGCAGCATCCTGGAGCGCTCACGGGAGATTGGGAACTCCCTGCTCAGGCAGTACGTCATAGTGTCATGGCTGCCTGCAGGGTCACGGGCATCAGCGGCCACGGAAAACAACGGAGTCCCGTTACCACAGCCCACACACGCCCATACAACACGCACGTCACTGCCCACGCTCACATGCATGGAGGCACACATGATCGCTCCCACGAATACACACGGGACACCCACAGACGTGAGAGTCTCACCAATTCTTGCTCCAACAGAAACATGCATTCCTGACCACACACTTACTTATCACATATCACCCATGCTTGCACCACAGAGACACGCACGTTACCCACTCTCGCCCCAAGGGACATGAACGTCACTGTTTACACGCAAGCATACAAGTCAGCGCCCATGTGTGGCCACGGACATTTGGAGGTCACAGGCCAAGCTCCCACAGACACCTTTGTGTGTTGCTCAGTCTCCAACAAACACATGCGTGTTATCGCCACATCATTGGTAATAGTCAGCCAAGGAGCCAGGGGGGGGGGGTCCTAACCCTGCCAGGACAGTCATTATATCCCTCCCTCAGTTTCCCCACAGAACACCACACGGGTCCCAGGCCCTCCCTCTTGTGTGATTGACAGGCAGGGGAGGGGGAAGGGCTCCCACTGTGGGGACCCGCTGGGTCCTTGACACTGATTGACAGCTGCTCTCCCACAGCTTGCACCCACCCCCGACGGCCCACAACCTCCCAACCACACACAAGCACACACACATACCGCACAGACCCCATGAGAGTCCTTTGGACTCTGATGGAGACCCTGAGCCTCCAGGACACAGAAGTTGAATCTTGCACGTGACCTCACTGTGACAACCACCTTGTGGCCCAGTCCTGTGCAGTTCCCTCTCCTTCCTTCTGGGTCTTGACAGTGGAAGGGTCACAGGGAGGTCACAGGGCACCAGTTGCACAGCCGCCCACTTGTCCAGCACTCACCTGGAATGGACAGCTGGTGCAGAGGGATGTCCCACAGCTGTGGGCTCAGCAGCGACATCCAGTCCTCAGTGCAGTCCATGGGGGGGGGGGGTGAAGGCCAGCACACCCACAGGAGGGTCACAGGGGTTGCGCACACACCTCAGGGCTGTATCAGAGGGGAAATTGAGGCAGGAGGCCCCTGACCCAGTGAACCCACTTCTGCCTGGACAGGGCTGGGTTCTAGGCCTTCCTCATCCTTGGGGACCTCTCTGCCTCAGACACTTCCACACTCACTGCCTTA
>REGO01000734.1:37740-61082 GCA_010120015.1 Rhombomys opimus | reverse complement strand
GGGGGGAGGGGAACACTGCGGCAGTGGGAGGAAAGGGTGAGGACAGCACCGAGGCTGGGGGGGTACACGGAAGAAATGGGACAGTGGGAGGGACACCAAGGCAGGCAGTGGAGGTGGGGAGACATACTGAGGTGGGGGAAGGGACACTGACAGGGGTAGAGATGAACTGAGGTAGGGGGAGATGATACTAAAGCAGCAATGGATTATGGGAAGTGTGGAGGGAGGGACACTGAGGCAGTGTGGGGGTGCGGATACTGAGGGGCGGGTACATCAGACTACACAGAGCAGACAGTGTTAGAGTGTTCTGCTAGAGGGATGAGGGAGGGTGGCGAAGGGGGCCTGATCCCGTGGAAGGCTCTGTGCCCACAAGCCTGATTCAAGGCCAGCTCAGGGAGTTCCAGGAACAACTTTACTCTGATTGGCACTGGTCAGAGGCAAGGGTAGGATTATATTAGGAATTGGCTGAGGGTCTTGGTCAGAGGCTAGGGGCTCTCCAAACTTGTTCAAACTAGCCCAAACCACTAGGTGCCTTTGAGGATACAGTGGCCTCAGTTGAGATTGGGCAGTTGTCCAAGGAGGTTACATGACTCCTGTCAGGAGTCCTGAGGCTTATCAAGCTGATAGGTAAACAGGGTGGAGACCCTGCCCCACTGTGTGGTGAGGAGACCCTATATGTGTGTGTATGTGTGTGTGTGTGTGTGTGAGAGAGAGAGAGAGAGAGAGAGAGAGAGAGAGAGAGGATTGTGGAGAGGGAGGTGCAGTCATGTGGGGCCCTGTGCTCCCAGGGTCCCCTGACCTCCCTCCTAGACACACGAATGTGTGGGTGACATAGCTCCAACTGGGCGGGGGTAGAGGGGAGGCGAGGAAAGGGTCTCAACACCTGGTGACTCATTACAGGGGAATTTCTCCAGTGGCTGCTGTTGGGATTTATGTTATTTTAGAAATGGTGTGCACAACAGATATTGAATGAAGAAGTTTATTGGATGGAGAAAGGGAAGGAGAGAGAGACATGATAGGGAGAGTGGAGGGCACAACGGACAGACATAGAAAGCAGAGAGATCAGGAGAGAGCCAGAGAGCAAGAACCAGAGAGCACAAGAGAGAGAGATAAGAGGCACAGCTGAGCTCCTGCACAATTGAACCCCAACTGCCAGGTGTGTCCAACTGCCAGGTGCGTCCAACTGCCAGGTACACCCACCACACCTGGCAAGTGACCCGTGATGACATCATAGGTTCCCGGACAACTAGGAAGCAGAACCTAAGTGCTAGCTTTGGCAGAATTCTGTGATGAATCAAACTGCCTCTCGTTTTTTGTTTGTTTGTTTGTTTCTTTGTTTTTTAAGGGGTATGCATTTATTATTGCTTCACTGTGGTTGTTGATTATTATCCATTTATTTCATTTTGGTGTAATTTTGCTATGTGGTATGAATCGGGGTGTTCTACCATTTCTTTTAGAGTTTCCAATGTAGTTGTCTGGAGGCCTTTAAAGTCAGAAGGCAGCAGCTGTGCTTTACGCTCCTGTGTACTGATTAGGCTGTGAACTTAGTGTGGGTATGTCTCAAGTCCTGTTAACACCAAGTCCAGCATACCTCTTAGGGAGATACAGACTAAATCTCCCTTATTAACCCATTTCATCCCAGTAAGAATAGCCATTGTCAGAATAAATATATTCCGACATAGATTTAACGAAAGCAACAATATTTTACACTATTGTGGGAGTGTGAACTAGAGCAACCACTTTGAAAACTTTCTAGGATTTCTGAAAAAAAAAAAAAAAAAAAAAAAGGACCCCAGAAATAGAACTATGATAAATTTGACACTATTTGGCTATTTGGTCAGAAATGGTTTCCTGATTGTTTTCTACAAATCTCTGTATGCACATCAGCAAAGGCTGGGGAAAAGGGACTCCAGAATCACTGAAATCTCTTTAGAGATTCTACCTAAGAAACAGATGTTGACAATGAAGACCAGGATTCTCTGTGGAATCTCTGGTTCAGACTGTGCTGTCAGGATCATGATGGGTGAAACAGAATCCCAGCTCTGCAGGGAGGTGAGAGCTCAGACAAAGAAGTATGTCCAGAGCTTGGGGTCTGTTCCTAAAGCATGAGGTTCTGACTTCGTGGATATGTTTCAGATGGTAGGGCTGCTTGTTTCACACTGAGGAACATTTTATTGTTTCTTAGCTTAAGCCAACAAAAACATTACCAGCTAACTGAGTCTGCCCGTGTGAACTGATTAAACCCATTAGTGACTAAGAATGTATCTGAGTTAAAAAAGAAAAGAAAGCCTTTACCCTTTGAGTCATTTAACAAGTCAGTCCAAATTTAAATTCTCTACTTTAACCTCCCCGTACCGTCTATCCTTTGTCTGTCTGTGGCATGAGTTTGAATCTGTGCCTGTCTGAATCCTATCTTGTGGATCTGTCCCTGTGTGCCTGTCACCTGTCTCTGTGCATGTGTTTGTCTGTATACTCTGAATGTTTCTGTCTGTTGTTTTTGTGTGTCTGTCAGTGTGTGGCTTTATGTCCCTAACAAAAAGCTGTTCTGTTTTTATTGAGCAGAAAGGAAAGCATCACATGAGAGGGAAAAAAAAATGAGATGCTCTAACAGGAATCTTTAAGAGAGTTTTCGAAGAAATTAGGTCACTGGCTCCAACTGACCCCAGCTGATCAAGATAACAAACACTTTCGAACATCCCTGTTTATCAACCAATATCCATAAAGGCATATTCATCTTAGGAGGTTGCTTTTATCCTCTGTGTTTGATGCTTTCAGCAAATGATACATAATACATTTTCTGGCTCTGTGACATGGAAAATTACGTAACTTAAGATTATAGCTTTATATATTCTGGATATTAGCCCTTTGTAAGATGTATGGTTGGAAGATCTTTTCCCAATCTGTAGGCTGTCATTTTATTCTGACAGTGTCCTTATCCAGAATATATAAAGAACTCAAGAAGTTAAACACCAACAAACCAAGTAATCCAATTAAAAAATGGTGTTCAGAGCTAAAGAGAGAATTCTCAACAGAGGAATATCGAATGGCAGAGAAGCACTTAAAGAAATGCTCAATATCCTTAGTCATTCGGGAAATGCAAATCAAAATGACCCTGAGATTTCACCTTACACCCATCAGAATGGCTAAGATCAAAACCTCAAGGAATGAGGCATGCTGGAGAGGAAGTGGAGAAAGGGGAACTCTCCTCTATTGCTGGTGGGAATCTAACCTTGTACAAACACTTTGGAAACCAATCTGGCAATTCCTCAGAAAATTAGTAACAGTGCTACTTCAAGATATAGCTATTTCACTTCTAGGTATATACCCAAAAGATGCCCCACCATTCAATAAGGACATTTGTTCAACCATGTTTGTAGCAGCTTTATTTATAATAGCCAGAATCTGTAAACAATCTAGATGTCCCTCAACTGAGAAATGGATACAGAAAATGTGGTACATTTACACAATGGAATACAACTCAGCAATTAAAAAACAAGGAAATCATGAAATTTGCTGGGAACTAGAAAAAATCATCCTGAGCAAGGTAACCTAGAAGCAGAAAGACACATATGATATATATACTCACTTATAAGTGCATATTAGCCACATAATATAGGATAAACATACTAAAATATATAGCCCTAAAGAAGCTAAACAACAAGGAGAACCCTAGGGAAGATGCTTAATCCTCATTCCGAAGGGCAAACAGGAAAGACATTGGAAGTAGGAAAAGACAAGGAACAGGACAGGAGCCTACCACCGAGGAACTGTGAGAAAATCTACCTACCAGGGTATTGAAGGAGATACTGAGACTCATAGCCAAACTTTGGACAGAGTGTCAGAATTCTTATGGAAGAAGAGGGATATAGAAAAAAACAGGAAGGGACAGAAACTCCACAAGAACAACAGAGTGAAAATACAGAGAGTGATAACTCCCACTATGAACCATGCATGGAGAAGACCTAGACTCCCTGTTCAAAGGAAGCCCACTGGCTGCTCAGTTTCCAAGTGGGTTTCCTAGTAAGGGGTATACAGGCTGTCTCTGACATGAACTCAGTGGCCGATTTTTTGATCACCTCCTCCCTGAAGGGTGCAGCTTAGTCAGGTAACAGAAGAAGTTGATGCAGCCAGCCTTGATGAGTCTGATCAGCTAGAGTCAGATAGAAAGGGAGAATGTCCTCTGCTATCAGGGGACTAGGGAAAAAGCATAGGGGGAGAAGAGGGAGGGTGGGTGAGACTGGGAGGAGACAAGGGAGGGGGTTGCAGCAGTGATACAAAGTGAATAAATTGTACTAAATAGATAAATACAAATTTTAAAAAGATTATAGCTATGCGTTAGTTTAGGTTTTAATAGTTGATCACTTGAGAAATTCAAGGAAAATGCATTTTTCTTTTATACTGTTCTCTTAAATGTATGTTAGACAAACAAGCTGAGTACAAAGTAGGATAGCAGTGTTAAGCCTTAAATTTCCTCAAGCTTCATTATCTCTGGCCAGGAGGTACATTAAAAGTTCCAGTCTCTTAGAATGCAAGATATATTTTCATGATATTATATTGCCACACTATGGCAATGAGTTGGAAAAAACAAACAAACAAACAAACAAACAAACAAAAAAACAAAAAGAAAACAAAGCATCACTCCACGCAGTCCTGTTGCCTGTACTTTTTTGTAAGATGTTTTTAAGAAAAGTAGAAATTGAAAAAGTCCTAACTTATAAATATATGAAGGCGATTCTATTGAATTCTCAAAAGAATGAGGGACATGTATCCCAGTTGGCCATCTCTTATCCAGAAAAGAAGCTTCATATACAGGGACTGGGTCACGTCCAACTGAATTGTTGGCAAAAGAGGTTTTATGGAAATACCAAAACAATCCATGCTCTTGATGAGAAAATAGGTTGCTCTCCACATACTGACACCAAGACCTCATTGCTGAAGACAAGGTCCACACAACTCATTGAATATGAAGAGATCAAGCTGGTGCCTGCATAGAACTGTCACTCCTATGTTCTAGTGAACTTATTATAGGAAGGTGCTTTGCAGGCTACATAAAGAGAAATGTGAACACTAAAGCAAACACAAAGCCTTAGATCTATAGTTTGTTCTTCCTGAAAGAATGGTGGAAATTATGTTAAGGCAATGGTGGCACAAAGCTTTTGGAAGTAACCAACCAATGTCTGATTTGTCCTATATTAGATCTCAAAGGCACACTTGTTAAATGATGTGTACCTATACACACATGTGTGTATGGACATGAGTAGTGTGGGAGATTTTCATGGGCACACCAGTGATATAAATAATGACCACCCAAAAAAAAAGTGTGACTGAAAATTGCAGTAAAACACAGCAGGAGTTTGAGACTAAAACTTGTGAAACACAAATACTAACTCCTGCACATTAAACATTAATGAGCACCGCTAATTTTGAACTGTCAGAGTGTCCTAGTGGCCAACATGGTGTGTTTGAAAAACAACTACCAATTGTTGGTAGTCATCAGAATCAAAGGTGTATAGTGAACACACTGGCAACATATGTAGCTATGTTTAGTAAAGTTATTGATTGCAAGAGAGGAAGAGAGGTAAATGGGTTATGAGTGTCAGACTATCTGTGAGACATAAAGGCAACAGATCCATGCATCTTCAAAAGCAGAAAAGGTAACCTATCGTGTAACTCCTCCATCTCTGTTCTCAAATGCTGGCAACCACCACAGGCAAAACCTGACACTCCTGCAAGTGAGAAGGAAAGTAAGCAGTCACCAGTATTACTAATATGCTTACATTTCTCGGGATGCAAACATGCCATGTAAAGTCACAAAATCTCTTCTTTATTGTGAAGAAGGAGTAAATACCTAGCCTTTGTAATACCCACAGCCCTTGGTTGTGCATGTGCCCAAGTAAAGGACAGAAAATAAAAAGTCAGAAGTGGTCAGATCTCTTACTTCTGCTCTTATTGGCAGCCTCCAAAGGCATAGAGTGACCACATTGAGAATATCTGACAGCATAATTGAATATCTTCATGAATGCTCTCCTTGGCCTGAGGCACATGCTCTAGGCACATGCTCTAGAATCTACATACTTATCATAGGACTCATCAAACTCTTCAGTGTCATGTGGGTGCACTTTCTCAGGACAATAGTGTGGAGTTTCTTTTGATCAGACATTACTGGCTACTGAGTGTTTGTAAATGACAACAGGAGGACTCTCTGTGTTGGACCAGGGTAGAGAGTGCTTTCTTCACTTAGATTTCAGACTTGTAGGTAGGAGACCAAGTGGAAGGAAACCAAAATGCTCTCTGAATCAACTTAATAGTATTCAATAGTTGTAATAGGACCCCAGAAAATAGTAAGCACCCAGATATTAGCATAACTGAAGCCATGATGAAAGTACCATTCATGCTTGAAAATTGAGCACATAGACAGTAACACCAGCAAAAGCAAATTCAAGGGCCTAATATAACAAAACCATGGTTCTGAGAAAGTTTCTAAATGTGCTACCCTTGCTTTTTGGTTTCTGTAGTTCCACTTCCAGGCTGTTTTTATAAACTAAAACATGTCAAACCAGGGCATGATTTCTTAAAAGCTCCCCTCTACAAAAGGATTGGGGCCACATACAGTGTAATTACTGGCCAAGTAAAAAATTTAGACTTTTTATTGGCTTAAATCTCTGTCTGAGCACTCTTCTCTGGTGGATACACCACAGCATTTCTAAATGAATTTGGGGTTGTTTCTAGGTATTGAGGCTGGGAGAACAGGACAGAGGACTCACCACATTTCTTCTTCCATACTGAGAAAGCTCATAAAGTATTAAGGATAGCATATCCATGGAAAATATAAAAGTACTGCATATCCAGCATGTAATTGAAATACTAATTTTCCATGGGTCGCATTATTGCTCTAAGAAAGAAGATAAGCCTTTCCCTATATCACCATCTTTTTCTTCTTTTTTGCTTCAATCTCCAAAACACCTGGAATGGATGAAACTGTCTATAAGAACATGAATGTCCAGGAGAAAAAAAAAATCAAAGTCAACGTCTTTGTTCTGCTCTCAGCCTGAAAAGTGCAGATTTTCAAGTGCCATGCTGATCAGCATATGAAATGCGGACCTATGTATTCTAGCTGCATTTATGGCTGTGGCCAAGAGAGAGCACACTTGTGTATTCATGATTTTTTTTTTTTCCTAGGTGGATCCTTTCTACTGGAGGGACTTTGGACACTGTCTTCTCAGAGGCTCTGCATCTGAGGATCACAATCTAAGTAAAAATCATGGGTTGGAGAATATATCTAATGGCAGTTCACACTCAGGTTTCACAATATCAGATACTACTCATGGACATTAAGGCTCCTTGGAAGAAGCCATTTTGGACAAATTTGGCTCCAAAACAACCTCAACAACCTGTTTACATGAAAACTATTAGAAATGATGTCAGTGAATTTTATCAGATAGTATTCAGTGAAACATGCAGTGAAGGTTCACAAAGGACTTATAACAGTAAGAGCTCATGGGAAATAGGGCATTTTATCACCAAGTCCAAATCAGGCGGAGCTAGCCTCATTTGTGGAGCATCTGCTATCTACACAGGCTGTTTAGGGGTTGATTTCTACATTTGTCACAGATACAGAATAGACAACCTGATTTATGCTCTTCATTGTGTGAAGAACCATTTATTGGGAACAAGCAAAAGAAACTTGGGAATAAGAAAAAGAAATGTGTCCTGAGTACTGCCATTTGTTTTCAGATTCCATTTTGAACATAGGGTGAAACTAAGTTCAAGGTCCCAGTCGCTAGCTGAGCTGCAGATTTCCCAATAGCTGACCAGCTTCATTATTCATCTTTTGTTCCCAAAACCATAATGATTGTTCTTAACCACAGCTTCCATTATTCATCTTTTGTTCCCCAAAATATAATGAATGTTCCTAATACAAAAGAGCAAATGAATTTGATTGGTCAGACTGTATAAAACCTCCATTATGTGTCAATTGACACAGATCATTCACATAAGGAAAGCCGCTATCCCTATATGCTGATTGGTGGAAAAATATTCCTGTAACTTGGCCCAGATGTTTGTCATTTTCAAGTTTAAGGCTCTGTATCATTCTGGTGCTGGTTCACAGTTCAGCTCCCAAGTCTGTTTTGTGGTCCTGATCTATCACTAGCACCTCGACTATAATAAATTTTGACATTTGTATTCACATGACATTTGAGTTGTGTTGGATAAAGGTATGCCTGGTACTAGGGGCAAAGGTCACTGTCTTGGATAAAGAAGTGCCTGCACTTACTTACCAGGCCAAGGTTACCTGATGTGGTAGGTGCAAAATTAAACCAGGTTTGGAATGGAGGAACCACAGCAAGACTAAGACTGTGACAATTTTGTTGAGAACAATTAGACTTTTTATACACTTATCAGAAATAGAATATAGTCACAATTATCATCAGTACATCGTAGGAGTCAGAATACAGTATTTGCAAATTTTTTATAGTACACAAGATTTATGTCCAAAACCAATTGTCCTGTCAAGCTTCCATGCTGCCTTGACTTCTAATGGAACATACAGAGGAATCCAAAATGGCTTGAACACTTCCCTGCCTGAGGGAATGCCTTGACTTTCTAGGCACTGAAAGAATACAGTTTCACAGAATCCGTGGACTCGAACCTGAAAATCCTAACATGCATGTCTCTCAGTGGAGCTAGACCAGGCCAACTCCATGGTTTTCTTTTCTTTTCTTTTTTTAATTACACTTTTATTTTTATATTAATTACAGTTTATTTACTTTGTATCCCAGCTGTAGCACCCTCCCTCATCTCCTCCCAATCCCATTCTCCCTCCCTCATCTCCTCTCTGTCTGTTTCTAAGTCCACTGATAGGGGAGGTCCTCCTCCCCTTCTATCTGACCCTATCTTATCGGGTCTCACCAGGACTGGCTGCAGTGTCCTCCTCTGTGGCCTAGCTAGGCTGTTCCTCCCATGGGAGTTGAGGAGGTCAAAGAGCCAGCCACTGAGTTCATATCAGAGACAGTCTCTGTTCTGCTTACTAGGGAAGCCATTTGGATACTGAGCTGCCTTGGGCTACATCCGAGTAGGGGTTCTATGTTATAATGTTATATCCATGCACAGTCCTTGGTTTGAGAAACAGTCTCAGACAAGCCTCTGTGCCCAGATATATTTGGTCCTTGTGGAGCTCCTGTTCTCTCCAGGTCTTACTAACTCCCTCTTCTTTCATATGATTCCCTTCACTCTGCCCAAAGTTTGGTTATGAGTCTCAGCATCTCCTTTGATACACTGCTATGTAGAGTGTTTCAGAGGCCCTCTATGGTAGGCTCCTGTGCTGCTTCTCTTTTTCTCCTACTTCCATTGTCCATCCTATTTGTCTTTCTGAGTAAGAATTGATCATCTTACCCTGGGACCTCCTTCTTGTTTAGCTTCTTTAGGTGTACAGATTTTAGTATGTTTATCTTATCCACTCATAAGTGAATATATACCATGTGTGTCTTTCTGCTTCTGGGACAGAGGAATTAGAAAGCATGGATTAATTTAAATTTCTTTTTTTTTGTAATTGACACAATAACATGAGAACCAGGTGTTCAAACAAGAGATAATGCAAACTCTGCCAGATTATTATTCTTAGCACCAATGAGATGAATGAAGAAAAGAAAAAAAAAATCCTGGTAAACCCCAGTTCATACTACCTAAGTTTACCTACTGGGCAGATACAATAGACTTTTGGGGGAGAATCCTTCGAAGCAGCACAGAAATTTATGTCCAATCTGCCTGTATCCCAGCCCCACACCTCAGATGGGCTGTAGTTCCCCCATTGTACTGCTGCCTGGTGAATTTCAAAGGTCAATCCAGAGGGCGCCCTGCAGTCAAAGGCAGTTTTCACATCTCTGCTAGATCCCAACTCTGTTGTCTGGTTTTGGTTCTGAATGTGACTGCCTTATTCTTTTGGTTTGTTGTTGTTATTGTTGGAACCTCTGCTCACCCCTGCACAACTGAGAAAACTCTGTCAGCTCTTCTTTTCTCAATCTTGCCAACACAGAGAAAACTACCCTGCTTGCTTGGAGGAAACATTGGGCTAACATGGCAACAGTCCTCCTCTCTGCGTTTCCAGGAACCCATCCAAGGGTGCCCACCCAGAGGCAAAGTTCTTGATCATATATTGGCACAATCCAAGGTCCTAGCTAATTGTCATCTCTCCTTGCTTAACCTCTATTAGATATCTACAGAACATTTCACCCAAACACAACAGTATATCTTCTCATCTTGGGATCTTCTCCAAAATTGACAGCACAGTCAATCACAAATCAAGCCTCAACAGACACAAGAAGATTGAAATATACAAGAAGATTATATTATCAGACCACCATGGATATAAAGAAAATTTTAAGGTACTTTAAGGTACTTTGGAAAAAAATGAAAAATAATAGTTTACAAAGAAATTGGCTTCCACAAACTCTGACTGACAAATAACATTACCAATAGAAAATAAGAAGCAATCCACAACATCAAAATACTATTTTTCACAAAAAATAGAAATGGAAACAGTCTATACATATTGGATAATCACAAACATTAAAATTAAACACAAGAAAGAGTTCTCCTAGGCTTACCACAGGACTTCAATTATACAGAAGAATCTTACACATGAAGAAACATGGAGAACATTGAACTGAACAGAGAACCCAGAAATAAACACACAGCAGGGAACTAATGTAAGAAAGACATATCAAAGATGAGTCAAGGAAAAGAGGGACCCTTTGAACACTTTATGCTGGGAAAATAATTGTCCAAGTGCTGAAGAGTAATATTAGATACATGTCTCTCAACCTACACAAAATTAAGCACAAAATATTCCAGAGACCTTTCTGGAAGACTTGAAATACTAAAAGTACTAGAGGAAATCATGCTGAAATGCTTAACAAATCAGAAATAAGCAAAGAGGGTCTGAAAGTGATTTTAGGAACACAGAAATTAACAGAAAATATGAGAAACAGATTTCAGAAAGTACAAAGCTGAGGTCAGAAAAGTTCATGAAGAATGAATGGTATCTAAGAATGTAAAATAGACAACATGTTTTCTTCATGCAAGTATTAAATATATGCAATACACAAAAGAGCTGCTTAATGTAATCATATGATGTTCAAACTATGTACATAAAGGACCATGGGGAAAAAAAAAACAAAAAACAACAACAAAAAAGCAGAGCTTTCAATGGAGTTAGGAACAGAGAAAATAATTAGTCCTGGAGGACTGGCAGCGGTTGTGTCACAAAAGTGAGGCGACAATAGTTGCCCTCATGAAATGTGGTTTATAAGAGAAAGAGCCTAGAATCCATGATGCAGCCTTGAGACAGGAGGGCATCACAAATGGACACATTTCCACTGTGCTGTTCGTATGGCATCATACAGCAAAAGTTAAGTTTTAAAGCCAGCATCACAAGCTCACAGCTAAGGAAAAGGACTGCTGCCATAATGATACAGGAAAGGGCAATTGTTGGTTCTCCAGATGAATATAGAAAATCATCTCTAATGCAAAGACAGGCACAACCCCATATCATTCTGAGAAATGGTATTAAGGAGCTCGCTCATTGCTGTCATTTTAGGTGGTGGGAAATACCAAGGCTATAATATCGGACTCTTTGCTCACTTTTAATTTCATTATATCTGTCAGATACAGTATATTACTACGTGTGTCATAGTGTCTTGGAGAACAGACACAGCATGTAATGGCTTAGTCTATCTGCCAAATATCATGTTTTTTCTCAACAAAATAAAATTTTCATCAGGTCTAGTCACAACATTCTCATCATTGTGTAAGATGATTGTTTGTTTTTCATTGTGGTAACGTGTACCTTTCTAACTTATTCCTCCTCTAAATGTGGGCTTGTAATCTAAGTTGTATGAAAACATTTGCATGAGAATAGTGACACTTGTAATCCAAGTAAATGCATTTATAGGTAGACTCTCACAACTCAACTCACAAAAGTCTTTAAACAGAATGTCGGTGTGCTAAATATTCTAAGCAATGTCAAAGCAGAAGGATTAAGGAGGAAGCATGGCAGAAACCACCTGATGGCTGCCGTAGGGAAGAGACTTTCAGAACGGCGCAGGGATAAAGTGAATCACTTCATGCTGTGCCTTAGGAATTAACCATTGTTTATGTCAGAACGTTCAAACTTCTTCTACTTCTGGAAACATCTTCCTGGACATTTATACTGCTGTGCCTTGATAGTCTTCCAGGCAGCTCTCGGGTTCACAATCAGTATTAACTAACACTACAGTCAGTTCCCTTAGTTTCTGGCTGCTGCTGCTTTTTTTTTTTTTTTTCTGGTTTTCAACTTTGTAGTTCCATATGAAAATAAGATTTGTGGATACTGGTCTAGTTTTCTGGAGTGTCTCATGTTCATCCATATGACAAAAAATAAGGATGCCAGAATACTATTACTATAATACCATTTTCACAGTCATGTCATGATTATAGATGTAGCTCTTTATATGTATCACATTGACCTTTTACTTATAGAATCTTAAATAGTTCTCTTGACAGTTAATGAGCATTGGATGGTTCCTTATGTAGCTGTTGCTCAAGTACTTTACAGGAACAGTGTGAGGGAAGATGCCTCTTAATACCAGTATAATTCCTCCTTATCACACCCAGTGATGGAATGGACCAATCCTATGCCTTTTCCTCATGGTTTCTGGAAACTGTTTTACTCATTTTCATCACAGTAAGATAAAAAAGAGCTAAAAATTTCTTATGACCAAATTTCCCTGGTTTTAGGACTCACCTCCCCCAACTACAAAAACCATGAGTCCAAAAGTTTCAAATGTGTTCTGGGACTCAATAGGCTCTCCCAGAGTCTGTGTTCCCCATTCATGGGTTAAAATCATACCACTGGGACCCTCTTTGCTTTCTGTATACCTGATAGTTACATTCCTGACCCCAATACTTGCTGATTGATGAATCTTCCCTTTTGGTTGTAAATGCTTCCTACCATTCTCACCAAACTACATCTGAACCTTTCTTCTCCCTTGGATGAGAAATACCCTCTACCAGCACAGTGTTGTCTTTCCTTTCTCCTATTGCATGCTGCTGAAACTCCTAGTACAAGGTAAACCATGTGTGATGAAGCTATGCCTCTGGCCAGAGCTGATGAGCTGCTGGAACAGATTGTACCAATTTCCTTGAGTCAAAATTTGCTCCTGGGATGCCTTGATGGCTAACTGGCTCCACTCTCCCATGGGAAGAGTCTTTTCTCCCAGTCCTCTAGGTTCCTCTCTGGGACAGCATCTGGAGAAATTCAGATCCCTATGCCTAGTACCTGCTTTAAGGGCTTCTAAGCTTACGTAACTCTGCAACCAAACTTGTCCTCAATATCCCTTAGTTGTCAGATCCAAAACAGGACCTTCTTAATTACTGCCAGCAATTGGATAAATGGAAGGAGGTCCCCTATATTTCAGCTTTTTCTCTTCTCTCCAAACCTTCCCTTTCTGCCTCTCCCAAAAACTTTCAAATGCACACCTAAAAAGAAATTTCTCTAGATTCCACCATTTGCCTGCAAATTTCATGATTTCCTTGTTTTTAACTGCTGAGTAGTAGAAAGATACCTGAGTGAGGTATCCTAGAAACAGAAAGACACATATGGTATAACTCACTTTTAAGTGGATATTAAACATATAATATAGGATAAACATACCAAAATCTGTACACCTAAGTTAGCTAATCAGGAGGAGGACCTTGGGTAAGATGCTTAATCTTTATTCAGAAAGGCAAATGGGATGGACAAGGGAAGATGGCAAAAACAGGGAACAGGACAGGAGCCTATCACAGAGGGCCTCTGAAAGACTCTACCCAGCAGAGTATCAAAGCAGGTGTTGAGATTCACAGAGTGTAGGGAATCTTATGAAAGAAGGGGGAGATAGAAAGACCTGGAGGGGACAAGAGTTCCACAAGGAGAGCAACAGAACCAAAAAATCTGGGCACAGGGTTTTTTTTTGTGAGACTGATACTCCAAACAAGGACCATTAATGGAGATAACCTAGAACCCCTGCACAGATGCTCCCCATGGCAGCTCAGTGTTCAAGAACATTCCTCAGGAATAGGAACAGGGACCATCTCTGACATGAACTCATGAGCTCGTTCTTTGATCACCTCCACCTGAGGGGGGAGCAGCCTTACCAGGCCACAGAGGAAGACACTGCAGCCAGCCCTGATGAGATCTGATAGACTAGGGTCAGATGGAAGGGGAGGAGGACCTCTCCTATCATTGTGCTGGGGAAGGGGAATAGGAGAAGAAGAGGGAGGGAGGGTGGGATTGAGAGGGCATGGGGAGGGGGCTACAAAGTGAATAAACTGTAATTAATAAAAATAAAATTAAAATTAAAAAAATTAAAAAAAGAATTTTCTCTCTAACCTACTTTGTCTTCTGCCCCTATATATGTACAGTAACCTGTCAGACCCAGATGTTTTTACATTCCAGACAGCACCAATGCACATATCCACAGGTGCTTCAGTATAACTTCGCAAAAACTATGAAGCCAGACCTGTACTTCTCCTCCAGCTACAGATGTTCTCACAGATCATGGACAGCAGCAAAACAGTCTGCTCTTCCCAGACTTGACCAACATTTCAAGCCTTTTGTCTCCCTTATTGGTGCCCTAAGGTCAGCAGAAAGTAGCCAGAAACAATTTGATTTTTTTGCCCCTTATCCATTTATTATTAACAGAAGGCTGGAATAGTATATGTTTCAGACCCAGGACAAACATTTCCAGATTCTCCCAGTCCCTATCTGCTGCAGGGTATGGCTGCCAGATCCCCACCATCTACTCTGAACTTCCTAGGTCATGGGCTTCCCCTCACCTTTCACCATATATTTCAGACATTTTGGTGCTCTTGCTTTCTCTCTCTCTCTCTCTCTCTCTCTCTCTCTCTCTCTCTCTCTCTTTCCCTTGCATGGAGGCCAAGAGATGCTTCCAATGAACTTTCATTTATATTCTTTTTTTAATTTTATTTTTTATATTAGAGTTTACTCATTTCGTATCCCAGCTGTAGCCCCCTTCATCCTCCCCTCCCAATCCCACCTTCCCTTCCTCATTTTCTCCTATGCCCCTCTCCAAGTCCACTGATAGGGGAGGTCCTCTTCTACTTTCATCTGACCCTAGCTTATCAGGTATCATGAGGACAGACTTCATTGTCTTCCTCTGTGGCCTGGCAAGGCTGCTCCCCCATCCAGGGAAGGCTGTCAAAGAACTAGCCACTGAGTTCATGTCAGAGACATGAACTTTAACTTGTCTTGCGTAAGAAGCAGTTCAACATCTTCATTTCCTCCTTGCCACCCCCTTCCTAATACCTTATTTTTTTAAAAAATTAAATAGAGGCATGTTAGCATATAGGCAGCCTGTCCCTAAGTTGCCTAGCAACCTTTGATATCATCACCTTTGGCCACTGCGAAGGTGCACACAGATAAAAACAGCCTGCCAACTCAAGCATGTTCTCTGACTTTCTCTCTTGAGGTGTCCCACACATTCCCCTTTCTCTCTTCTCCTACTATCTCTCTCTGCCCTCATAGCTCAATAAACCTCATTATACTACACCTGTTTCAAGGAGTGTAGTATTTATAACAAAGACAAAGTGGGAAGCTGAGCCTCTGGCTCCTGTTTTCCCATCCTAGAATCTCCAAGGAAAGATTCAGTGTCCCTGAGAATTCTATTTTCTGAGTATGTCAGTATCTTTATACAATGGTTCCTTCAAAGTTGAGAACTTAGCATGGGTCTCTTAGGAGAGAGAACCTTGATTTCTTCTACCTTGTAATAACATATGTGTTAAAAAAATTTTTTTTATTCCCAGGTTTAAACAGCATTATTCTGTCTTTGTAGACACACACACACCCGCGCGCGCGCGCAAACACACACACACACACACACACACACACACACACACACACACACAAATGCCTTCCCTGTTGAACAAAGTGATCCTGAGAGAAGGCTTTGGTATGGAAAATGAGCTATGATAGCCATAGCTTCAGTTTTGAATGCATGAGTTTATTAAGTATACAGCAAGCAAAAGTGAACAGGCAGTTAGCAACTAGCAGATAGTTAGAAGCTGTGGAAACACAACAAAACATCATCAAACAAGGTGCTTACAGCACCCAGTAGAAATGCCCAGGGCAACCTGCTGAAACGGCCACGCTGGAGTTTCTGATGGAGAGATTCCTGGGCAGGGCACACCATTCTCTCCAAGCTTCTCATGGCCAATTGCCATCATTTTCATACTGTGAGGGAAAACAATAGCAGCCTTTGTTGTAAATAATTTAGGTTCTACCTGTTCTCAATGATGTAGTATTTTTAATACTCCTCCTCAGCTGTTAACTATTTTACTTTTCCCCATACTGCAGAGACAGGGGCCCAGCTTGCCCCAGATGAAATTTTTGAAAGGCACTTGACATAAACAAGGAACATAAGACAAGGGATGGTCTTCTCATTCCTAGAGTGCACTCTCAAAAGCAAAAATGCATGCGGCAATTTACCAGTGTTACATGAGCCTATTGCAAGAGACTTCTTGCAGACCACGCAGTGGTTCTGGCAGACCCATGTTCTACTGTCCTCACATACTTGGTCTGCGGTCTTCTACAGACCTTAAAAGCCTTTGTCCATTTGCTCTGTTCCCTTTGTCCATTTGCTGCAATTGTTCCTTGTTTATCTTCTAAGAAATACCACTAGTGGGAGTAGCCTGTGCTAGAACACTTGCACCAGAGCAGATGTGTATTATTTGAATTAGCTGTAGCAGCTTAGAAGAGCTAAGTGTGGCTCAAGGCTGAATCAGTGACGTTTTTCATCCTTCAGCATGGAATTTGTTAAGAGGTATTCACTTTAATTTATTACAAATTATAAACTGAGTCATAGATTGTGAAAAGACTCCCAATATCTATAACTAAAAATAAACAAGCTGCCAGTCAAATCCAAACATTTGTGATTCAAAGATTGCATTAGTTTTAGTAATTTTTCCCCTCAGGCTAGAAATATTTGTATGAAAACAACCATTTGTTTTCATTCAAAGATTGCATTAGTTTTAGCAAATTGTTTTGCTCAGGCTAGAAATATTTCTATGAAAACAAAAAAGAAACAAAAAACAAAACACCTCTGTGGTTTTATCATAATGATAGGTGACATATACAAGTATATGACACAGATCAATAATTGATGACTCCGTTCTTCTAACTCTATGTGTATGTGTTAGAAGTCAAATTTTAGTGTCATCCCTTAGAAGCCATATACACCTTGTTTTATGAGGTGTGTCTCTAACCATAGGTATCTCTCTGACAGGCTCCCTGGCACTGGGATTATAAGAGCATGACACTCTGCCTGGCTTTTTTTTTTTTTTTTTAAAGCAGGCATTAAGAGTAGGTCCTTCTGTCTATATAGCAGGAACTTTATGGGCTTAGCTATCTCCTAGACTTCTAATACACCATTGTAGCCTATTGGTGACCAAATTTGGTCCATTTCAAACCCCCCCCCCCATTTATGCTAAAATGTACGAAATAAAGCTTACTATTTTAAGTGTTCCGTTCAGAGATATGTAGCATTGGTCTACAGCTACTTCTTGCCTCCAGAATATTTCTTCTCTCCAAACTGAACATCTGTGCCCATCAAATAGATAATAACTCCCTATTCTCATATCCATGCAGATTCAAGCAATTGCCCTTGGACTACTCTATCCCCCTGACTTTGGCTATGTCATACAAGTAGAACCAGGCAGCTTTAAAAAAAGAGAGTTCTTCATTCAGCCATGAGCCTTAGGATATAAGCAGAAGGTGTTGATTCTGTAAACCAAAGGGTGAGCAAATCATGCTTTTTTATGAAGAGAGGTGTTTGTTCATTTCTGTCAAAGCTGTTTCCACACTACTCTTGAGAAAGATAGCTAGACCCTCTGACAGGCTTGAATTCTCATAGTCCCTTTTGAGCAGTCAAAGTCCCTTGGAGAAAACAGCTGATATAGATTTACCTTTCCGCCTGGTCAGCTCTGTCGCAAGTGCTCATGTTTCCTCCCATGAGGAGCATTTTGCATTCACAGAGAGATCTGGTTCTTGGCAGGTGTCAGAGAGCTGAGCCACAGCAGCTACGTATGTGGGAGCTTTGCAACCTTGTATTTGCCCCAGAAAAGCAGATGCTATGAGAGCTGGTACCTTCTCCATGAGCCACTGTTAAAAAATACCTTGATGCTTGTTTGGTAAGGAACTAAATGTTTTGTGTCCTCCACAAATCCTTTCACTGAAATGCTAACCAAAACAAACAAACAAACAAAAAAAAAACAAAAAAAAAGAAAAAACTTCCATTAAAAACAAAAAACAAAAAACAATCTTACCTAGAGCTCTAGCTGGTGGTTCATGCCTTTAATTCAAGGCACAGAGGCAAGCAGATGTCTATAAGTTTGAGGCCACCCTCGTCTACAGAGTGAGTTTCAGTGCTATACTAAGAAACCCTGTTTCAAACAAAACAAACAAAAATTAAATAAACTGGATCTTAGAAGGTGATTAGATGATAAGTGTACAGCCTTCATGAATAGAATAAAATTCACACCCAGAAAAAAGAGGACCCTTATTTTTTTCACCATTTCAGAGTGTAACATGACCTGACCAAGACTTGATTTTTTATTTTATTTCATCTTTGAAACAGGATCTCAGGATCTCATATTGCAAAGATTGGCCTTAAAATGGCTTTGTAGCCAAGGGTAACCTTCAACTTCTGATCCTTCTGCTTCCACTTCTTGAGGACTGGGATTACAAGTGCGCACCACTATATCTATTTTTAAAATGTGCTGGAGGTTTAACTCAGGATTTTGTACACTGCATGCTAGGCAAGGGCTCATTCTTGGAAGTTTGGTAAGAGCCTATTCATCCTGACACCTTCCTCTTGAACTGCCAGCATCCGGAAATATGACAGAAACAAAACAACAAACATCCTTCATGATTCATAAACCAGTCAGGAAAAAAAAACCAGTTAGCTAGCATGAACTCATTACAGCATCTTGGGACAGAAGCACTTCCTATTTAAGTAATAATTTTATTCCTTCTCAAGTAGCTGATGGGACTGAAGACTTGAGAGTGTTAGCTTCCCAGTTAGGTTTCAGTGGTGTCAGATTTAAGAAAATCCTAGGGTTTTAAGAAACTTCTAGGGTCTAGAAAGATTTTTTTTTTAGGTTGATAAATACAAGATATGATAGAGAATGATTTAGGTACAAAACTTTCAATATACCTAGATAGGATTGATAGTATTTTCTTCAAGGTTACCAAATACAAATGAGCTAAACATTTTGAATATAACTTTTACATATGGCTTTTTAAATTGTTTCATGGCTGTTCTTAATATATGTAGTTTATTATAAGTAAAATCCTTATGCATCTGGAAAACAGTTTTTAATCTAAAGCTTTCCATCCCTACCATATTCCTGTTCTTACTTAAGTGGTGGTTCTCAACTTGTGGGGGATGACTCTTTTAGGGTCACATATCAGATATCCTGCATATGAGATATTTACACTTTGGTTCACAACAACAGTAAAATTACAGTTATGAAGTAGCACTGAAATAATTTTATGTTGGGGGTCACCACAACATGAGGAATTCTGTTAAAAGTTCACGCCAATAGGAGGGTTGAGAACCACTGTATTGAAGACATTTTTTCCAGGAGCTCTGGACTTGTGGGCTCTTTTCCAGCCAACCAGGCAAGCGCCAGGACACTGAGAAACCTCTTCTCAAAGATATCAACAACACCTGGCGTTTTATCTTGTACACATGTATGTGAATCCAGCTGCATACGTGTAAACACACACAGAAAGTGTGAGAAAGCTTTCTTTTACTTCTTTACTCTGTAATCTGAAAACAAATACAGACCAATGTGTAAAGGTAGATTCTGACTGATACTCTTTCCCTATCCTATCTCATTCTTTAAGTGATCAAAATATAGGAAAGAAACACATTTTTATCAGGGCATGAAGGTTGTTTTTCAAATCTTTTGTGTGATGAGAAATGAACCTCAATATGAGAAGAACTGTGTTTGTTCACTGACTCTCAGCCATCTACAAGGTTTGAAGATGTGCAGAAGCATTTTAGGTCAAGTTGATTGATAGTGAAAGTTACTGCAAATATTCCTTTTAAGATCGTTTTTTCCTCATTATTTAGAATTATGTCATTGCTTTCAAGCAGGTTACCTCAATGTTTCTAAAGATGATATGCAAATTGCATTTCAAGATTGCAATCAAGATTATTGTGTTCACTCATGACGGTGAGAACCAGAGTGCAGATGTCATTTGCAAAATAACTCACTTGCAAACTGCCACTGAGCAGGTATATCTTCCATGTGCATCCAGTGCTCTATGGCACATATTCCTTGCTTTCTACAAATTATAAAATAACAATGGGATGGAGAGGTGACTCAGTTAGGAATTTCTTCCAATGCAAATATAAGGAACTAAGTTCTGACCTAAGCACCTATGTAAAAAAGCTAGGCTGCCGTGGATGGCTCTTTGATCACCAACCACTGAGAGGGGCACAGCCTTACCAGGACACTGAGGAAGACTATGAAAGACAGTCCTAGGCTAGGGTCATATGGAAGGGGAGGAGGTCATCCCCTATCAGTGGACTGGGGAAGGGGCATGTGAGGAGATGAGAAAGGGAGAGAGGAGGGCACTATTGGGAGGGGAAGAGAGTGGGGCTACAGCTTGGATACAAAGTGAATGAATTGTAATAAATAAAAAAAAATATTTTTAAAAAAAGCTAGTCCATCGTGTCTGCCTGTAATCCTTTCTGGAAAGACAGAGATAGGCAGAGGTCTGGAGCTCACTGGACAGTTAATCTAGTCCAATTAACAAGCTCTGGGTTCAAGTTCAGTGAGAAAATGTGTCCCAAAAATAATGGGAAGAGTAGTTGAGAGATATAGGCCTCCCTACTCCTATGGGTGCATGGGACACACACACACACACACACACACACACACACACACACACACACACACACACAGTAAATGTCAAATAGCCTTGTGGAGGACCTCGGGGAGTATACATTTGGCTAAGTGGTCTACAGGAATTATTGAATTTGGTCTTCAGGATCTGTGAAGATTTGGTTTTATTTTCAAAGTTTTATCAGTAAAACTATGGATTTCAGTGTTAAATTCATTCTGAGCCACAAAAGTAGGTGTCAGGATATTCAGGAATTGCACGTGAAGGATGGGTTTTCCTGACTCTTTTTCCCGTGCAACTCTTATAATCTGTGGTTCTGAGCTTTTATTCAAGAAGCTTTGTAGTCCTCAGTCCTTTCAGCTGCCATCCAATCTTTTTCTCCTCCATTTTCTTTATTATGCCTCTAATAGGATCCTCAGTACACTTTTCAAAGGAGTTTCATGTAGTCCACTTTCCTCAAATAATAGCCTCCATTCTTCTCCTTACTACAAATACAACAAAAATTATTTCCCTGTTCATTTGTTTTGTACGGCAGTTATTCAATATTTGGATCCCTCTTCCCCCTTTTTTGCTTATATTCTCTGGCATTTCATCAGTAAATCTCACTGACTCAATCTGGATTCAGATATAGTTGGAATTCCTCTCATTCCTGTTTTCCCAGTGCTATGTTCTTTACAAGTTTTAGCCTCCCCTTCTTATACCTTTCCTCCTCTTTCTCTGTAGTTTATTCTGAACTGAACGGCTTAAAAAAATCAGTAAATACCTTTCAGACAGAGATAATTTCACTTAAGGGAGTTTGTTTGTTTGTTTGTGTGAGGCAGTCTTGTGTAGTTCAGGCTGGATTGGCCTCAGTCTCACTATGTGGCCAATTGTGATCTTGGACCTTTGATCCTCTTGCTTCATTTATTGATGAATACTGCAATTATAGGTGCGTATCACTTTTCCAAGTTTATTTGAGGCTGGAGATCAAACTCGGGGATTTTGCATGTACTATGAAGCCCTGTATAAAGTGAGCTGTATCTCCAGCCCATTGAATCACAGTTAGCGTGTACTAATGTCTATGCCTATCAGCTGACTCATAAATTCTAGTCTTATAAACACCATAGGAAGAAAAATCTACTCCAGAGCAATGTATTTCTGCTCTTTCAAATATAGAGCTGCTGTGTAAGTAACAGTTTTTTGGAAGACAGAAGCATAGGCAAAATAAGACACAAAGTTATAGGCTTAGATTTTCACCAAACCTACTTTATTTAGAGTTCTTAAAGACTTTTACCTCTCTCGAATCCCCAACTGCCTCCCCACAACCTTAAGAAGGAGGTTAGTAGAGAAAAGGGCTGTAGACCTCTTTTATCTCCTTCATGATGATTAGGGCTCATGGGACTTTAGGGGAATTACCAAACTCAGTTGTGAGGATACCAGCAGTCCAGTCCAAAGGCCAACACCAACTAGCAACACAAAGTCAGTGAAAGCCTCAAGACCCAGTTGGATTGCCCAGAGAAGTATCTGGAAAGTTCATCTATACAAAGTCAAAGTGTTGAAGCATGAAGATCAGTGCAGCAATGTCAACCCAAAAATTGATGTCTCACTATGCATGGGCCTCTATATATCTCCTCTCCACAGAGTCTACCCATGGAAGTTCTCAGTTGGCAAAAGGCATGCCCCTAACACGAGAGAGCAAAACATCATATGCCCTTTCACAAGACAACTTCTAGGAAAACATTGCATGCCCAGCTTGCAATAAAACATCTCATGACAAAAGTGAGTCTTCAAGGAAACCAGAAACTTCTACTTTATATCTCCCTTTTTGTTTTTAACCTTTAACATTAACAATCTACACACAATAAGAATTATGAGAAACATATAACTTTACATCAAACAACAGTCAAACAAAATAACATTACATTTTCATCAGCATACAATAATTAGACAAAATAGTTTTTAAATTTTCAAGGTTACACAAATAACCTTAAATTTCTATCAATATACTATAGTTACAAAAATAATCTTAAATTTCTACCAACACACAATACAATAACTTAAATTTACACAAAATAACATTAAATTTCAATCAATATACATTAATCCATAAGATAAAATAATATATCAAATGACCAAAAAAAAAAAATCCTCCCCTCCCTTTGGGAATGGAGAAGTTATGTAGATAAAGATATCTTTTGTGTGCCCTATGAAAGATTGGGATATTGCGCAAGTCCCAGGAAAGCAGAAAAGCTGTATCTTTTCTGCCCATTATCTATGTTGTTTGTCCAGTCTCTGTGTTGTCTGTCCTTTGGATTAGCCCTTTTGAAGATGATTTGCAGCCACATTTTCGAAAAATCAGTAAGTGAGGCAGTTTGTGAGAGTGAATCACCTGGGCTATATGCTTTGTGAAAATATCCAT
>REGO01000734.1:20053-37228 GCA_010120015.1 Rhombomys opimus | reverse complement strand
ATCTCTTTTAAGGTACGATTGGCTCTTTCTAAGAATGCTTGTCCAGTAGGATTGTGTGGAATATGGCAGTGTGCTTTATACTGTAATATACAAAGAATAGTTTCATCTTATTAGATACATAAGAGGTAGAATTATCAGTCTTAATTTGTGCATGTAACCACATAATTGCCATTATTTTTAATAAGTGTGCAATTACACAATCAGCCTTCTCAGAACTTAAAGTAGTTGCCCATTCAAACCTTAAGTATGTGTCAATGGTATGGTGTATATACTTTTGTTTTCTAATTTCTACAAAATGAAAAATATTCATCTGCCAAATTTGATTTTGTTTCATTCCCCATGGATTACTTCCTGTAGGTAAAGGAATTTGATTGTGTAGTGAAAATGTAGGACATTTTATTAGTATTATTTCTTTGTCTTGTTGCCAAGTGATAGAAAATTTTTCTTTAATCCTTTCCCATTAACATGATGTTTCTAATGAAATTTAGAGGGTTCTAATGCATTACCTATTATTAATTGGTCAAATTCCTCATTTCCTTTTGCCAATGGACTTTGCAAAGCTGTATGAGACCAAATAGGAGTAATATATAGTGGATAGCTTCTACTTCTGATGGTCTTTTGTAATCACATAAGTAATGAGGTTAGTTCTGAGTTATAAGGAACAAATTCAGTAGTCTCTATATGGAAAACAACTCTTTCTGATTATATAAGGAATCAGTAATTGTACTAAGAGATTCAGACAAATCTAACACTATTAAGGATTGTATACAGTTCTGGTTTTTGAACTGAGGTATATGGACTTTTGATCACCTTGCTTGTTTTGTCTGACTTAATAACCTACTATCCCTATCTTGTTTGCATCATTATACAATGTTGGTGCCTCTGGAATTGCTGTTCTCTTTACAATATGTGGTAGAATCTAATTAGTTCTTTTTAAAAACAGAATGTATGTGCTTTTAGGATATTCATCAATAATTTCTCCAAAGCAGTTACTACAAGCTCTTTCCCAGTCTACACCGATGACCTAAAATGACATGATCTCAGTATTAATAAGAGGCACTACAATTTCAGCTGAGTCTGTTCTTGACAACTGATGTAGTTTTATTCCACCTTTTATAATTAATTCAGAAATCTTTTCCATGTATATCTTCAATTTTCTTTATTTTGCTCATGTGCTAAGAAAATTCATTCCATAATACTATCTTCTTTTTGCATAATGAGCCCAGTAGGAGAATGAGCTGAAGGCAAAATGACCAAAATACACTCAAGTTTAGGATCAATTTGATCCACATATGCATCTTGCAGTCGTTATTCTACAAGAATTAGCTCTTTTTCTGCTTCAGCTATTAGCTATTTGGACTACTTAAGTTTGAATCTCCTTATAATGTTTGAAACAAAGTACTTAACTCATAATTACTCAATCCAGTTGTAGGCCTCAGCCAGTTAATATCTCCCATCAATTTTTGAAAATCATTAAGAATTTGCATTTGTCCCCAATGGATATGTAACTTTTGTGGTTGAACTGATTTTAATACAAAAATAACTAAATGAATCTCTTTTTTTTTTTTTTTTTTTTTTTTTCCTGGAGCAATCTGTAACCTCCACCTTGGCAGAATTCTTTGTGGTACCTTAAACATTTTCTCTAAAACATCTGCATCAGAATTGGCCAAAAAAGATAGCATCCATGTGAGAGTATATGATAGATTGAGGAAATTTTGTATGAAGTATTTCTAACAGCGGTTGCACAAAATATTGACAAAAAGTTGGACTATTTAACATTTCACCTGGCAACATTCTCCAGAAGTGTATATATTGGACTTCTATTGTTCACAGTAGGTACTGAGAAAGCAAACCTTTCCCTATCCTGCTCAAAAGGTATGCTGAAAAAGCAATCATTTAAGTAAATTATTATTATAGACCATGATCTAGATAACAAAGAAGGTAAAGGGAGTCTAGGCTTTAAAGGACCCATTGGTTTAATTACTCTATTCATTACTCTAAAATCTGCTATCATCCTCTATTTTCCCTATTTCTTTTTTACAACAAACAGGGCTGGTAGATTCTTCTATATGTTGAACCTCCAGCTGCTCTTGTATGAGTTGTTCAAGTGCCTGCAATTTTTCTTTCATTATGGGCCACTTCTCTTGCCACAGGTCTCTTTGATACGCATTTAATGGAAAAATGCTGTTGGTATTTCAGCAGTGACCCCTAATATATATTTGAAAACTCAATTCCTGTGATGTCCTGTGTTTGAACAAAGGACACAGCTTGTGATTGTTCTTGATGAATACCTTCCCCAGCAGCATCTACCATTTCATCCCTAATATTCTCATTTGCAATCCCTGCAGTTGCAGGAATATTAATTTGAGTAGCACATTGTTGTAAATCATACCTTGCCCATAAATTTATGAGTTGTCAGCCACATAGAGTCTCAACTTCCTTGTTTCCCCTTCTGAACCCACACATTTAATCATTGGACACTTTGTCTGATTTGTGATTATTCACCAATTCCTATAAAATATGTATAAACCTTCTGAAGTGGCCAATCTGGATTCCAAGAGTTTTGGAAAAGTATCCTGACCTCAACTCCTACATAGGTCAAACCTTCTATTTCAACACCATTCATTTGTACCATTAATTTGGGTCTCTGATCTTCAACTACTGTTAGCCAGAACACATGTTTACAGCACTTCCAAAAGCCCTTTTCTGTGTACTAGAGCAGCCTGGCCCTTGATGTAAGGAGACAGTAACGGCTGAGCAATTCTATCCCCTGCATTAATTTGCATCTTCTTTTTCACATACAAATAAAAAATTAAAAACCATGATTTTAATTTCTTCCTTGCAATCCCTATCTATGTTACCTGGATGTACGATAAATCCTTGAAAAATTAATATCCCTCTTTTGAAGATTATTCCTACTCTGCTCCTGAAGGCAAAGGACAAAAACTACCAGTGATTATCTTGTAACATTTAACATTTGGGGATAGTGTAAGAGGCATATCTATGGCCAGATCCAAAGTTCCACTATCTTCAATAGCATGCATCAGATCATCAATGCTTAGTTTTGATTATCCTGCCTGCTAGTACCTCCCAGCTGACCAAATGAAGATGGCTTGCTTTGTTTGTTGTAGGCCATTGAGCACATAGGCCCCTTCGTTTGTTTGTTGATGGTAAGAGGTTAGTTTGCATATCTCTTTTGGATTTAAAATCCCTAGACCAATGTTTTCTCTTGCCATAGAGGCTACAAAATCCTGGAAGCTTTTGCATTCCATTGCAGCCAAAAACTGCTTGTTCTCTTATGAATACCATTTTCTTTAGAGTCAACGTACCTACTATTTTGAACTCTGAAATTTCTAACCTTACAATTTCTTTGGAAATGTCAAAATTCATTCCAATTATAACATGGACATTTTGAAATCTGAGATTTCTAGCTACAGCTTATCCAATGATATTGGTGTTATGCTCCTGAGAGCCAATATCAGCTGTCTCTCTTATGCATTCATCTATTGGGGCTCCTCATGCTTTTACTGGGTTAATTGCTCTCTCACATTCAACATTTGAATTTTCAAATGCCAAAATATCTACCAACAACTTTCTTTTTTCAGGATCTGGTACAGCTCTACTGAGAGTGGGTGTCAATCTCTGCAAGAATTCAGTGAAGGCTTCCTCAGAGCCATGTATTACCTTAGTAAAAGGGGTGGCATTTTCCCCCCTTGGCTCCTCAACTATGTCGCACTCTCTTACAGCTGCAGCATGACGTTGTTTTAAGTATGACATTATCAGACTATATTTGCTCTTGTAAATCAGAATAATGACCTTCACCAAGCATTTGTTCTTTAACAACATTTATCCCGTTTGTCATGTTACATTGTTCGGTTTTCATGCCTTTGTCCCTCCACCTCAATAACTATTGCAATTGTTGATCTGCTTCTAAAACAGCTGATATCAAACTCTTCCAATCTTGGTGAATAAGTCTGTTTTGCATAGCCCAATTATTTAATATTTGTTTAACGAATGCAGAATGCATCCGACCCCTTAACATAGACTCTTTAAAAGATTTTAAATAAAAAAAAACATTTTAAATCTATTATGTCTACTAGATGCCATGTCATCTCATAAGCTTCACCACCATGATTAGCAGGCATATGCTGCACAAAAACTGGGAACACCTGTGGATGCCTAGGCAACTCCTATGGAGTTGCACTTGGCTGGACAGGAAGCAGATTAACCTGCACAGCCTCCTGCTCTTCCTGGCCCCTTGCGTCATGGAGGTGTTCTGGGTACCTGGCATTGAAAATGCATGGAGTAGGGTAAGGTGGCAGCCTTCCTTCCAGCCTAGTTGCATCCCTCTTTCATGGTGTGGAAAATTCCCTGTGTTGGATGCCAACCCTGAACTCTGTGTTCTCCTCCCACTGGCTCCTTTTGCTTTCCAAACCCCTTAACCTCTATTCACAAACTCTCTAGATGGATAGCCATCTCTGAAATCCTTTCCAATACCAGGGGATTGAGTGAACCTTCTAAGTTTTCAGCTTTTCCCCCAAACTTTTTCAAAATCGGATATATAAAGACCACAAAGCAAAACCAGAAAATCCCCTCTAGGAGCAAGACATGAGACCACCCAGCAGCAAAAGCACTATTTTGCCAACCTCCTTAAACCACATTATCAACCCTTCAAAACCTCAGGATTTCTCCATTACATTAGAAAAAAGTTATCCATTGTGCCTAAGACACATTGGGCACCCCCTCTAGACTTAGATTTTTCAACACCTGACCATAGGCAGAAGATTTGTGTAGAAAAGGGCTCTAGACTTTTTTTTTCTTTTTTTTTTTTTAACCTACATCCTGTGTTGGTACAATGTTTTAGTGGAATGTACACAATTTACTCTTGTTCATTAAAATGCTGATTTCTATACCCCACTATCTGGTTTTAATCTGGACATTTCATTGTGATAAGCATCACCTGTCTCAACTTTGTGTAAAAGTGCCGCCATTTATTCTCTGTATTGTCAATGGAGAGAATAGGGCGTGATATCCTTGTCTGGAGGGGAGGAGAAGGAAGCAAGTGGGAGGAGAGGAGAGCAGAGATTAGCAGGGAGAACTTGGAACCAGGAGGAGAAATGAACCAGACCTAAGATATAAGTAAAAGCAAGTATAATGTGGAAAAATCTGAATGGGAGAAAATTATGCAGGCTTGGAGGTTTAGGATGGAGTAACTATCGCCCAGGATTGTGCTCTAGGTTAATTAACAAATTCTAGTTTCTGTGTGGTCATTTGGGTGTACAGCTGGTCCTGCTCACAGTCCCTGGGTCTTTAGTGGATTACCAAACTCAGTCATCAGGATATCAGCAGTCCAGTCTAAAGGCCAGTACCAAGCAAGAACACGAAGTCAGTGAAAGCTGCAAGATTCAGTTGGAATATCCCAAAGATGTTCCCTGGAAAGTTTCTTTCTGTGAAGTTAAGTGCTGAAGCACGAAGATCAGCATAGTGATGTCAAATTAAAACATGATGCCTCACTGTGCATAGGTCTCTATATATCTCCTCTCCTCAGAGTTCACTCATGGATGTTCTCACCTGGCCAATGCCATGTTCCTTGCATTTGAGAGCTCAGAGCAAAATATCACATGCCCTCTCACAAACCAGCCTACAGCAAAACATCATCCCTAGCTTGCAGCAAAACATCACATGACAAAACTGAGTCTTTATGGAAACCACAAACTTCCACTTCACAAAGTATAGGTGCTTTAAGTTGACATTAAGAAGGAGGTCAACAGGACTATAGTTATCTTCTGAGATGCTGAAGTCAGGATGGTTCAAGAACGTTTTTTATACCAAATCAGTGAGCTTTCTCACACACACTTTTCTGCCTTGTGTGCAGTTTGATATTAGGCACTTAAATATAAGAGAACCTAAGACAGTACTTTGAACTACAGTGAAATCAATAAACCCAGAGAGTAGGAGTTTTGTATTTTTCTGTGGGTAATGTTGGTTAGAAGTTAATGATTTAAGGAATCAATGTGGGCACTGAGGGATTAATTACTTGACTCCTCATTAATAAAAAAAAAACAACACAGTAAGACATATTTGTGTTCCACACAAAATGATACAAATTCTCTCTTTATTAAATATACAGTATTTACATGCTTTATTCTGTACAGCAAAAAACATAGAAAACAAAGAAATCTAAGGCTAATGTTATCTTTCTCCATACATTGCATTAAGACATGTTACATGGTCTACAAAACCTGCTTGGAATGAGGCAACATCACATGTGACTAGGGATTCTGTTACAGGAACAAAAGTGATAATATCTGAAGAAACAAGAAGTCTATAGTTAATCCCAAAAGGGATGGACTGCTTTGACTTTGTTGTGCTTTTATCAAAAGAAAGCCTGATATATATATATATATATATATATATATATATTGGGGAAATGTCCTTTTATACTTTGTTATTTATTTCTAAATGTACTCTCCCTGATCTCTTATTTTTCCAAAGAAAGTCCTGACCATGCCTGAAAAACTCTAATTTCTCATCTGAAATGAACATGGTAATTCTTTGTCTTAGGAACTCAGGAATTTCATGAACCAAATGTGAACTGTTGCCTATTTCATAAGGTATAAATAGAATGTGCCATGTGTCTTCATTTTTCTATACTCTGCTTTCCTGCCATAGGCTAGCTGGCAGTGAGAAGTGAGTATAAATGACAATATAGGTTATTGGGCATCCTGCCTATTGCCAATTACAAGGGAAAATTATTGGAATTAATCCTCACCATATATGAAGTCCTTTCCATCATACAATTACACTCCTTTAAGCATACTGTGGTTATTTACTTTTTTTTGAAAGAGTATTTAAGGCAGGACAAGATTACACTCCTTGGTACTGCCATTCTAAGAGAAGAGATTATGCTAGTACTTCCTGTATCTCCTTTGGCATATGGCTGACTATAATGTGAAAATATAACTAGTGAGAGGCCCACTCATTTCATCCTTTAAGGTCACAATGAAAACAGTGAGGCCATTCAAGGAGGTTTCAGGGTGACAGAAGGCCTGTTTTGCATACCCAGTGTCCTTTTTTCTTTGCGATTTACTGCTGGGATCTGAAGCATAGCACAATATAACGCTAATGAAATTATGACCAGGCTGTAATTAATGGTACACATCAGCTTTGTCATAACTCAGGACTAGCCTCTTAATTTTAATCAGCCACTTGATGGAAGCTTTACTTGTGTACTGAGGAGCATCAAGCTAAGAGTGTTCACTGAGGTCCGGTGGTGGCTTTCTGAAGTACACACTGTAGGGGATGGAGTGGTGACATGCCTTCCTATCATTATGCACTCCAATGGATGTCATGAGCAAGGAAGGGGAAAGAAAGACCAACTGACTCCAATATTTTTCTGACGTCCATCTATGGAGTATTCGATTAAGGGCAGTGGACCTGAGGATCTTGATCATAGTTTATTTTACTTAAAGCTAACATTAGGGTGCTCACCCTGAGCAGATAAAATAATTGTAGTTATAATTCCAAAATATCCCTGGACTATATTAGTGAAACATAAAGCTTGAAAATCAGTGGGGTAGGGTGAAAGTACTGTGCAAAGATGAGTGAAACATTTCTCATGCAGGGCCTCTTCCCTAAGGTTCAGAGCCAGGGAAATGGTGAATGTAGACAGCATTACTTCATGGTGGAAACTTTGGCTCTTAGCCATTATCTGTTTTCTAATACCCCTTTCCTCCTTGACAAGATTCCATCAAGTCTGTTCTAACACAAAAGCCCACTGTTACTTAAGCCTTTCTCATGTTCACTTAACCACTTTGTAGACTACAAATATTACAAATGACAGAGGACTAATTTATAAAGTACACCGTTTCACTACAAAATGTGCTTCTTCCTCTTCCCCAGAGTATCTTAGAGTAAAATAAAAGTGGGGTAAATCACTTAAAATAGCAAAAACAATCACTAGCAACTTGTCTGAGGCATTTAAAGAACTTATAACACAAAGTGGTGATAATTCTATCCTTACAAACTAGGTATGGACAGTTTCCTGGATACTGTTTGAGGAGCAACCCTATTAACTTTTATCTTGTGTGCATGAGTGTAAGTGTTGTACATTCTCCCATTTTAGGTGGGTCAACTATTTAGGATTTGTGAGCACAGAGCTGAGAAAGAATGACCAACATTTTAAAAACAAATGACTTGAGGAAGACTTTGGGTAAGAACAGAGAATTTGAGGAAGCCCTAAAAATTGGCACATAGCAGTGATTTAGATAAACTGTGAGTGTTCTATAAAAACATTTCTAATCTGTGTGAGAGACATGAAACAACACTCAGTCATCCTTCAAGAACTGAAGCACATTTGCACTAGCCTGTACAACCCTTCCATTAACTTCATTACCATTTGTAGGTACAACATCTCATGTTTATTTATTTAGTTGAAATGTGGCCTGTAGGACAGTTGAGGAGCAAGCATACACAAACAATGGTTTCATAAATGAGTGGCAGTACTATATAGGTGCCCAGGAGCCTCTGGCCAGACTGCTGTTGCAAAAAGGTTGATGGATTGTAGCTCTCAGGAATTCAAAAGAAGTGAAGCAGTTGGTAGACAAACAAACTAGACAACAGTTCTACAGATTCGTGCCCATGTCCATAGATTCCATGGGGATATTATAAATGCATCTTCTTAATACAAGTCTCCTAGTTGTGATGATTTGGTATAGAGAGAAAACGGCTGAGAGAAGGGTTGAAAATATTTATGTAGGACACATAAGTATGACCCAATTAGGATGGACAGCATATCAATAAATTATTCACTCAGTAGATAATTTCTAGTCCTCAGAGACTGCCCTAAATATAGTCAACTGCTTCATTAGGGCAGAGTGGGGAGAGAAAAAAAAAAGTCAGACTATCAACCAGCTTAAATCAGATCTAAGTATAAGTGAATGTCCACCAAAGCAGAAGGGGGCAGAAGTAGAGGCTTTTTTTTTTGTGCTTCCAGTCTCCAGATGGGTCTGCCATATGCAGAGAAATACATTTGGAATGCCTTAAGTAGAAATGACACAAGAACATAGAAAATTCAGCTTCATTTCAAATGTATCTGATATAGGCAGAGACAATGGTCCAAATCTTGGCAAAGTGAGATGGTTCTCTCTGAGTTTGAGGCCAGCCTTGTTTATAATATAGCCCCAGACTAGCCAGGGCTATCTACTGAATGCTGTCTACAGAAATTGTGGTTAATATAAGGACCATTGTTCTTTCTCTGTCTAAAGCATCCATTTACCACCTTCTACAGAATTTTTCTGCATGGGAAACAAAGCATTCATCTCTGGTAGAATAAATAAATAAGACCAAAAATTTTAAGAATTAGCCACAAATTTGTTGGCTTCTAGAAGTCTATGCAAATTAACTGTGTACAGTCCTTGCTCTCTGCTACTTGTGCTGTGTGTACACATCTGTTGTTGTAAGATCTGCTGATATGGTTGCAATTTAAAGTCCACAAGGATAGTAAATATTTGGATAACCAATTCCAACAGAATGCTGGAGTCATGGTCTTACGACTAAATACAAGAATGAGAACCACATACTCATTTAACCCTGGTCCTGCTTCTGCTATGATGTGGTAGTTGTGATTCTGACAAAGGTTCAGAATTAATATGATGCCACTAAAGGGAAGAAATCTGTAAAATATCAGCTCCAGACCTTTTCAAATGAACATGAGCTAATCTATTTCTGAAAGAGACATCCAGAAAACAAAACAAAACAAATTATCTATTTTACTAGCTTAAATTTAGAGAAACCAGAGCAACCTACCCTATATATGGGTAGAATTATGCAGCTGGTGCTAAAAGTCTTATAGGGTAAGGAAACATACATTTGCTTGCATTAATAGATTTGTTCTTTGTAGAAATATCAGTGTAATAGTCCCTTAGCATGAGATATTTCACAGACTCTTTTTTGTGTTACTGTAAAGGGACCATATTGCACAAATTCTTTAATTAAACAGCAGGTGTAAATACCTGAGTATTAAATAACTGGTGGCACCATGAAACCTGTATAAATGGTGGATAAAAGAGCATTAGAGCACTCTTGAGTTTTGTTTTATGTTGTAATTGTTTGAAGGTAGAAAATACCATTAAATAATTTCATAAACCCAATAGATCTTGCCACCACCCCTAACACTGGCTCCTGCCTCTAGCTGTGTTGGCATTCAGTTTAGGAGGATGTAAATTACTAGCTTTTTACCTGTTGTATAGTGGGGTTTGTGAGGAAATTCTGATTTAGTCCTAAGACTACTTGCAATAGTAGTCTTGGCATGCACCTACCATTTTGTCTACATGCCCAGTGTCCTAGACTGAACATCCTGAATGTCCAGGGATGAAGCCTATAGCATGTTGCTATGTAGACAGCAGAGATTGGCTTCACACATTTCCCTACATGATTATCAGTAAGTGTGTATTTCTGGATGAGGAAACAGCATACAGTCAGTAGGCTTCTAACTCCATTTCTATCAACATCATGACACATAATACAGTGCTAGCTTCTGTGGATTCCAGTAACAAAATATCCCAGTGTGATTATTCTTTCTTTACCTGTCATTTCATTATTAGTGGTGCTTAGGGTTAAACTTTATTTCTGATGTCAAAGGAATATGCATCCAAGCCAAAGGGTGATTTATACAGCCTTTTATAGAGTCAGAAAATTCAAAAGTAGAAACTGGAGAACAGTGAAGTAAGAGCAGGGGAAAATAGACTCTCAATAACTCTTATTTTATTAGATTATCATTTCTCTTATTAAAGATAGAAAATTAAAGCAGCATCTTTGATTGAATTGCTTTAAATTCATTAACAAAAGGATAAAAACATTTTAAAAGAGGGAGAGGATAGGTAATAATTCATAGAATATATTAAGAAAAAAAAACATATTTAGGACAAAAACTCATAGTTGTGAACTGTGCCACACTCAATCCTTATCTCTGTAGCTTTTCAAGGGACAAAAAGCTCCAAGTTGGCAACTGGATGAAGCCAGTGAGAGATTCACTATGAACCTTCTTGTCCAGGGCAGTGCTGGACAGTCAGAGGTAGGATACTTAATAAGAAGATGAATGCCCACTGACTGTCAAGTGCCTGCTTGGCAAATCATGTCTGCCCTGCAAAGGACATTGGCTAGTACTTCTTTCTTAAAGGGTCTTAGTTCTAGCATTTTCTAAGGCCTGAAGTGTTTGGGTGGTTTCTTCCTTGTCTTTTTTTCACAGGGGTCCAAGAGCAGAGTTAAGAAATTTGTTACTATAAAATGACCAACAATACCCACCATCAACAAATTCAAGATGCCTCTTTGAATGAATTATATGCTCTGCTACCAACAGAACCCAAAGCCTGAGATGCTTTACTACCTTATTTAGACACATAAATCAAGTGCATGAGGCAGCTTTGTGTACATTGGGGAAGGTACAGACTGGAAAATGTGATGTAGTTCACAAACTAAGGGCTCCCCTGAAATCCTCTGAGCTAGAGGTGACCACACTCCCACACACAACAGGTGGTCCCTTGTCTCTTGGGAGACAGCTCAGTCGTCAGAGTAAACTCATTGCATGTGTTTTAGAATGTGAATCCTACTAACCTGCATATTCTTTCCTTACTGGATTTTTCTGGAATGGATGGATAGGGATACATAAACTTGATATTTCTCATTTTTTGATGCAGCTCTTTTCCTTTTTTTTTCCAGTTTTCCTGCAAGTTGAGTTAAGATGGCCTCAGACTTTTCATGGACCCAATTTAGACTTTTATTTGAATTCTGTTTACACAGTCACAATACACACATGTGTATACTTCTGTGCTTCAGTATAGTAACCATGGGAATATCAGAGCTAACATGTTCTAGTTTAGTAAATTAGAAAAGGCAGTTGTAAAGTTGTAGGAGCAGCTACTTCCTCACACCTTTCTTGAAGCCTCTTGGTTTCAGGGCACTATATTTATGCCCCAAAAAGAATAACAAAAGAAGAGCAAAGTAACCACTCACTTATCAATTACTCTAGTACTGAGACTCTATGGAAAGGATGATGACTAGAGTCAGGAGGCTACTTATGGCGTGGACATTAAACTAACATAAATAAACATCTCTGGTTGCTTGGACAATGCCCCTTAAACACATAGGACCCAAGAGTCTTCTTTGGCCTTAGATCCCCCAGCTTGGTGTTATAACCTAGGCCCTCCATGTTTCTTTGTTATCACAGATGCATGAAGGGCTGCCATCTCAGGAAGAACCGCAGCCTCTCTCAACTCAGCTGTCAAGGGAGCCAAGCTTCCCACCCCCTCATGGAGCCAGAGTCTTCTAGCCATTTAAGCCCTAATTGAAGAAAGGCTACAGGCAGGACCAATGCTGCCTTGTCAGAGGTCACACACTAGCTAGGCACATTACTCTTTCAGCTGTGCCTTAGGAAAGAATGTTTTGGATAGTTTTCCAATATTTGCTTTACAAACACACACACACACACACACACACACACACACAGTCTGTCACCTTTGCTTTTGTGTGAGTGTGTGTGTGTGGCATAATGTCTCCCAACCTCCCTCCTTTCTCACAGGAGAACTAAGAACCAATGTTGCTTCCTCTGGGTAGATTTACTTTCCCTCATACCTGCCTGCTCTATTAGGCTCCAGGACAAACTCATCACTTAAAGGATGACTGACTGTCTTTGTCACATACACATACCTTCTTCTCCCCTCAAGCTATAACATCCAACGATATGGTGCTTGGAAGGGACAATTGTTGAACACAGATACCACAGAGCTCAAGTCTGATGGAAGCAGACAAGACCAAGCACCTGAGAAACTAAGCAGTGACGTTTAGAAACTGGACTACAAACACGGGATGTGCATGTGTGCACACAGCTCTTCCTTGTTTACAACAGTAAAGGCTGTATCTCCAGTGCTGATTGTCACAGTGACACATATGTCAGTGAGCCACAGTAGCCACAGCTGTCTGATCTCCTGAGCTGGGTCAAGTGCTCTCAGCGGATGTATGTGTGTTCCAGAAAATTAATGGCAAACAAGAGAAAGAGAATGGCAAAATTAAAAGAAAAGAGAAGAAAAAAATAGTGGGTAAATGCCACTCTGGAGAGTACCAGGTGACACTCTGGTGGCTCAAATGAAGAAATCCTGGTTGCACTCACTGTCTCTCTTTTGCAAGTCAATTTCATTTCTGAAGGAACTGCCCAAGTTCTCTGGGTATTCCTTCTCCTTCATCTGATTGGTAAGGTGTGACTGCTTATGCTGATAGAGGAAGCGGGTCATGATTCCGATGACACAAAAAGTGATAAATGTCACCACTGCTATGATGCCTGTAGGGAAAATAGGAGGAAAGAGAAGAAAATTGTCAGTGAAAAAATTCAGTTCTGACAATGGCAACTTTGCAGGAAAAGAAGCAACAGAGCTAACACACAAATACAAATCTACTCTGTATCCAGAAATAAAGACCTTCACAGAAGCCCTTGTTCTTCCATTTCCACAAGACCTACCACAAGCACAGTATTGAAAGAGAAAGGATGTACATTGTATAAGCTTATGATGATGATCAAAGAATAAATATGGGGTAAGAACAACAGAGGATTTGCATGGTTCCTGAGTTACATTTTGTTCTGTTGCTAGAGATCAAACCCAGATTTCACAGATTTTTAAATACACCAAGTCTTGCCAAGAATTCCTTGGTCTAAATGCCACCCCATCTCTCTCTCTTTCTGTTTCTTTCTGTCTGTCTCTGTGTCTGTCTGTCTGTCTGTCTGTCTGTCTGTATATATCTTTGTGTGTGTGTGTGTGTGTGTGTGTGTGTGTGTAGGTGGGTGGTGCCATTGCACTTGAGTTAATAACAAAAGACAACTTTCAGGAATCTGTTCTTGTCTTCCTCTTTGATTTAAGGCAAAGTGCTACCTGTTGTTTCAATATCCTGAGCTACATAGAGAAACCTTATTTCGAAATAAATGAACAAAAATCAAGCAGGTAAGTAACAAACAACAAATACACAGATTTAATAATTAACAGCAAGAAGACACTCAAGTTTTGATCATCAAAAATTATTTCATTTCTGATAAAGTATGTATGTTTATATAGTTCACATTGTCTAAGTTGTTTAACTTGTGAGAAAAGTGTCTATTTTAGAAACTTGTTGAAGCTCATTGCTCAGCCTTGCCAAGAATTCCTTGGTGTAAATGCTGCTACCTATGTGAATAATACCAGAAAGTGAGATATATGGACCTATTTCCCACCAAAATTTTTTTAACAGTTTGGCAATATCTAAGACCACTTATGTTTGTCAATGATTCTAAACTCATTTTTTAACATATTTTCCTAATATTTTTAAACAAGGCAAAATAAAATATCTAAGTTGATAGTCTAGTCTGGGTAGCAATGAATGCCTCTGAAGCATGAAGTGTAGCTTTAAAATGTGGCAGAGGTTGCCTCTTTTCTACAGCTGGTTAGATGAGGTTGTTGCCAGATGGAAAGCTGGACAGGCTTCCCAGCATAGCCTGTGTGGCTTTGATATTCGTCCACTTTCAGAGAGAGACTCGAACATGCTTGCCAGTGAGCACAGAACACCAGAACCCGGGCTTTCCTTATCATATGAAAACTTACAGGAACAGAAAGAATTATAAAATTGTCTATGAAGTTCACTGATTTCAAAGTAATATCAAGTTCAGTCCTCTTCCCTGGAGAAGACATTCAGCTCACATGGGTGTTTTAAGGACTTCCCTGAAGAAAGGTTGTGGTTCCTCTCTCAGAGATGCTACTGTGGTGGAGTCCTTCCATTCCTATTCTTTCTTTAGGAACTGGCTTCTATGCTGCTACCACTGCCTGCTTTCCTATCAACTCCCTACTCTGCTCGTTTTAGAAAGGAGTAACTATTTCTCACCCTGTATCTCTATAGTTAATAAAGGTCAGACTCACAGCCAGAGTTAATTAAATAGAAGTGAAATGAATGACTCCTGATAACTTTTAAAAAAACTCCATCTGGTGTGGATTCATTCATTCCAGATGTCAGAGTGTAGGGGTCAGATACCTGCTACAGTTATAAGTCATCAATGAAAATAGATTTCTATATCTCTGCATCTTACATAAAACCAATCTTGGGAGACATTCCATGTTGTAATACCCAGATGGGAACATCAAACTACTGCTGGCATTAGACTGGCTGAGAGAGAATAAACGGACTGTTAGGGTGAGGCCAACAGGCAGCTCAAGAACAGTAAAGGAAGTAAAGGTGGTGGGGGTGAGCAATAAGCAGAGCAGGAAGGCTGGATATCCAGAACCAGATGGACTGCTGGATTTGGAACTTCAGTCATGTAGGCTTCACCCTGCTCATTAGCTCTAACCCAAATAATCTGTTAAAAGAAAACTGAATATGACTACAGCTCTGTCCATCTGTCTGCCCCAATATGACTTCTTTCCACACTTAATTTTATTGGTCTGTTTTGTTTGCACTTTAGAAGTGACAACAGGATGCAATGAACAAAATGCAGCCTGCCTTCTGGGAGTAAATGCTCCAGCTGCTGGTTCAGAGTTCAGCTGCCTGCTGAATTTGAGGCAGAATGAAGCCAATGAGCTCCTGGCACTGGAGGAGGGTCTGGCATTAATCTTGCACCATGCATAAAAAGGCTAAGGGCTGGACAGAGAGTGCCTGATCTTGGTGTTGGTTTATCATGGGTAAGGAAGGCTTCATATAACTTTCTCCAGAGAAAAGGATGATAGATATCTATTTCCACTAAAGAAAACAGGTTACCTCCAATGACTACTGATTCACTTTGGACTGCATTTGTGAGTGGTTCATGCTCGTCTTTCTTCCCAAATGGATCTAGAAAGAAGAAGAAACAAAAACTTAAACTTGACACTTCACTCAGCTATAGAAAAGGAATATGCAATTTACATCTATGAAATCTAACAAGATTCCTATAATGAGGTGTGAACTAACATTTTGAAAGGAACCTAAATAAATAGCATTTAAATGAAGAAGTAACATTACAAAACTCATTCTATGAGGCCACAGTCACCTTGATATCTAAATCACACAAAAACCAAAAAAGAAAGAGAATCTCAGACTAATCTCTCTTATGAACATTGATACAAGAATACTTGGAAACTGAATCCAAGAACACATCAAGGTATCATCCACCATGACCAAATAGGCTTCATCTCACTCATATAGGGATGGTTCAATATAGGGAAATCAATCAATGCAATCCACCAAATAAACAAACTGAAAAAAAAAAGCACATGATCATCTCCTTAGATGCTGAAGAAGAATTTGACAAAATCCAACATCCTTTCCTGTTCAAAGTTTTGGAGAGATCAGGGATACAAGGCACATACCAAAACATAGTAAAGACAATATAAAAAAAAACCTATAGCTAACATCAAACTAAATGGACAGAAATTTAAATTAGTCCCAATGAAATCATGGACAAGGCAAGAATGCCCACCCTCTCCATATCTCTTCAACATAGTACTTGAAGTCAAAGCTATAACAATGAGAAAACTAACGGAGATTAAGGGGATTCAAATCAGAAAGGATGAAGTCAAGGTATCACTATTTAAAGATATGATAGTATACATGAGTGACTCCAAAATTTCTACCAGAGAACTCCTACAGCTGATTAACACCTTCAGCAAAAAGGTTTGCTACAAAATTAACCCCCTCCTCCAAAAAAGTCAGTAGCCCTTCTACATACAAAGACAAACCAGCTGAGAAAGAAATTAGGGAAGCAACACCCTTTACAATAGTCACTAATAACTTAAAGTACCTTGGTATAACTCTAACCAAGTAAGTGAAAGACTTGTATGAAAAAATCAAGTCTCTGAAGAAAGAAATTGAAGAAGATATCAGAAGATGGAAAGATCTCCCATGCACATGGATCGGTATGATTAACATAGTAAAATTACCTATCCTACTAAAAGCAATTTACAGATTCAATGCAATTTCCATCAAAATATCAGCACAATTATTTATAGACCTTGAAAGGACAGTTCTCAACTTCATATGGAAAACCAAAAATCCCAGAATAACTAAAACCATCCTCCCACGTGGCACGCTGGGGTTGGCTACCCAGAGGCTATTTAAGCTGTGGGCTGGCTTTCCCCAGGGTCAGAAGATTGTTCAAGGTTCCTGAATAAACTGCATTGAGAAGAAAAAAAA
>REGO01000734.1:0-12717 GCA_010120015.1 Rhombomys opimus | reverse complement strand
TTAGTTATTTGGGTTATAAAATCAGTTAACAAAAAGTTTGAGCACAAAAGGTACAGATCCACATGGATAAAGTGCAAACTCATAGCTATTTTCAAAAACTAATGGGAAGTATTAACTGGCTGAGGCCTACAATTGAATTTTATACTTATGGGTTAAATAATTTTTTCAAACATTACAAGGAGATTCAAACTTTAGGCAGTCCAAGATGGCCAATAGCTGAAGCAGAAAAAGAATTAACTTTTGTATAACAAAGACTGCAAGATGTATATGTGGATTAAATTGATCCTAAACTTGATTGTATTTTGGTCATTTTGTCCTCAACCAATTCTCCTACAGTGTGTATTATGCAAAGAGAAGACAATATTAGGAATGGATTTTCTTAGCACATAAACAAAATAGTAAAATTGAAGACATATAGAAAATATTTCTGCATTATAATTATAAAAGTTAGAATAAGACTACAACAATCATCAGTAACAGACTCATCTGGAATTGTAGTATCTGTCACTACAACATTGGGATCATGTCATTGTGGGTGATCAATGAAGATTGGGAAAGACCTTGCAGTAACTACTTGGGAGAAATTAATAATTAATATCTTAAAAGCAAACATAATTCAGTTTATAAAAATAATCAATTGGCTTCATCTAGCACTGTAAAGAGAACATAAATTCCAGAGGCACCAACATTCTATTTTGATCCAAATGGGATGAGAATGGCAGCTTATAAGCCAGAAAAAAAATAGGAGGGTTATCAAAAGTTCATATACCTCGGTTCAAAAATCAGAGTTGTATTCAATCCTTACAGTATTATTAGAGTTTTTGAATTATTTAATATAATTACTGATTCTTAATATGAAGAAAGTTGTTTTGCATATATTGGTTACTGAATTTGTTCCTGATAACTCAGAAGGAACTTCATTATTTATGCTATTACAACAGACCATCTGAAGCAGAAAATATCCATTATATGTTATTATATTCGTCTCGTACAGGATTGCCAAATCCATTGGCACAAAGAAATTAGCCAATTACTAATAGGCAATGTGTTAGAACACTCCAAATTTCATTAGAAACATCATGTTAATGGGATAGGTTTAAAAAATAAAATTGCAACCACTTGGTAACAAGACAAAGAAATAATAACAATAATAATACAAATGTCCTACATGTTCTCTTTACAACCAAATTCTGTTACCTGCTGCTAGTAACCCTAGGAGTACCAAGCAAAATCAAATCTGGCAAATGGATGTTTTTCATTTTGAAGAATTTGGAAAACAAAAGCATATACACCATACCACTGACATATACTCAGGGTTTCAATGAGCAACTACTTTAGTTCTACGAAGGCTTATTGTGTAATTACTAGAAATAATGGCAATTATGTGGGTACGTGAGACATCAGTTTTTGGAAAGATATCTGTATGCTTTGTCACTTGACTTTACAGAGAGAAATGTTCCAGAGAACTTCTTGGGGCCATCCAGTTGAGTCTTGAGGCTTCCACCGACTTTGTGTTGCTGCTTAACGTTGACCTTTGGATGGGACTGCTGGTATCCTGACAAGTGAGTTTGGTAATCCCCTAAAGACTCATGGACCGTAATCATCAGGAAGGAGCTAAAAGAGGTCTATAGCCTTTTCCCATACTAATCTCCTAACTAAGGTGTGGGTGATGGTAGTAGTGGGGTGTTGGAATAAACTAGGTTTAGTGGAGGATTTAAGACTACAGTAAATTTTAAATTAACATGTTATTTTATTTTATTATTTGATTACTTTACTTTCTCCCTGGATTACTAATAATTAGCAAACAGAAATAATTCCCACAAAAAAACAAATCATTACCCATGAAATAACCAATTAATAAAGTAGACATGGTTGGCATTCTTCACCATTGCTATATATGTGTGTCATTGTATATACTGTTTCAAAATCTATTTCAAGACTACAGATAAGAGCACTGTCCTCAGATGTTTGTCATTGAACACACCAACAGAGACTCCAAATTCATTAATTTTAACAACATCCATTGAGAAGTATAGAACATAAAAACAGACCTGTGACTCTGCCTAGGATGAGTGACCTCAGGATCAGGATCTTGGCTTCTGGGGAGATGTTATAGCTGAAGAGTTGCTGGTCCATCTGCAAGAAAGCAAAATAAAGCCATCAACGCAGGTTTTCAGAAGGTGTATAGCAACCAGTCTTATAAATAGCTTACAGTATCACACAGGGCAGGCTCCTCTCTGGCATTCTCTCTCAAGCGAGATTCTAAATGCCCCAGCAGTTGTTCCGCAACGCACACAATGCACCCTTTCTTTAGTCATTATAAACTAAGGGTTTTAATAGGCTTCCATTCCTCTAGAAAGTCTGCAGAGCTATTGTCAGGTATTTATCTCCCCAGTAGAATTTCTCACAAGATTCTTCTCCAAAAACTAGTAAGCAGTGAAGCCCTTCAGGTACATTAAATGGGCCCAGCAGTGCTGCCTATGTTTACTTTTTCTGAACCCTCTTGTTCTAACAGCCACCATCATTTAATTTTCCTCCATGTCCCTGACTTGTGTATCCCTCTCAGGTGTGGACTCTAGGTCTTCCTAGTTGTGAAATGTAGTTAAGAAATACTTGAGGAAAGGCTGCACATATTGCTGCTCCTGACAGCCTAGCTGATCACCTCACACTAGGAGGAAGAGAAGTCACTGCTGGATTCTCAAGGCTCATGTACTTCTGATTCTGTTGTCTCCCTCTTCTTTCTCATCAATTTATCTCAGTTTTTCTCAATCTAGTCAGCTCCAGTAGATTCTTCCAATCTGTATTATTTGGGAGAAGAGTGCACATTCATGTACACTATTTACAAGTAAGCACACAATTCCAGGTGCCTTCCACTTTTTATCCGAGATAAGATCTGTTTTTTGGCCTAGAAATTGACCAAATAGGCTAAGCTACCTGGCCAGCTGGCTCCCAGGGAATGGTTTGTCTCAACCGTCTCTCTCACCGTTACTAAGATGACAAGTATGTGCTGTTCATCTTTCTTCATTGTTATAAGGATTCTGGGATCTGAACTCAAATCCTCATGCTGACAAGGAAAATGCTTTACCAACTACTTTGTCCTTCAGTCTCCGGTATGAACATCCAAATGATACTATCCTCATCACTTTATAGTACAAAGGCTAGACAGGAATACAGTCAGAAAATGGCTGAGTGAGTTTGCTCTGCTTGGGGAAAACCAAATGGATCAATAATAATACCCAATCTTTCCATATAGTTCCATAACTCTCTTTTTACATACTGTAATGATATAATTTAAAATGCCATGTACAACAGATCTGGTTTGAAAAGATTAATTATATGGAGGTGGAGAGACAGAGACAGAGAGATAGAGATAGAGAGAAAGATGGGGAGAGGATGATGACCAGGAAAGCAAAGAGAAACTGAAGCAGAGAGCAGGTGGAAGTGGCAGATTGGTTATATCTCAAGGACCTTGTCCAGGTGATGACATAGGACACAGGTGGTGACATAGGACATTGTCAGGCGTCTAAATGCTCCTGAGTACAGGTCAGTTGAATTGCCTGCACATCAACATAGCATTCATCCTTTATTGTTTAATTACAGATGAGGGGCTAGGAAGGGGTGGCAAGGAGGGAATGAGGGTTTTATGTTTGAAAATGGCTGCTTCCTGCTGACTTGGGGGTAAAGACATTTTTGCAAAACCTTAAGGGATTGGGGGTGGAAGAGAAGGCTGGTGATATCCTGATGTCCTGGGAGAGTGGGATGTTTTGACCCGCTTCAGGATCTCTGGCTGGGAGGGAAAGTGCAGGTCGGGCTTGATATATTCTGTGAAGTTAGACTGAAACACCTGTGTGTAGCTGCTTCAGTGCTGCTGTGAATGTGGGGAACCTGGAACTGGCAGAATACTGGAACATACACATACAAACATACATACATACAAACATACATAAGCAGAAGACAAAGTAAAGTAGGTTAGGAAAATATTTTTTTCTTAGGTGTACATTTTAAACTTTTAGGTCCATGGATTTTTAGGCCCATGGTCTTGGTAGCTGGGGGCAGGGGGGAGAGAAGTCCCCAAACCAACAAAATGAGATACCACCCTGTAAAATAGGCAATAGGTAGGTCACTTAGGCTGTTGATTGGCAGTACTTATTTGCAGTTCATTTGACCTGAGAGGTGGATGTGCATGGATTTTCCAAGTTTATAAAGGGAGACAAACTTCAGACATGTCAGCATTTTAGAGGTGTAAGCCTTACCATTGCTTGCAATCTGGAGTGAAATAAACATTGTAGAAAAAGGCAGGAGACATACACCTTTGTGTTAACAGCCTAAATACTTTTTAATGTGAGCTCTGGGAGTCTTAATGAGAGATGGCCTACATTAGATTGACCTGTTGGGCTTGTCTGTAAGAAGTTCTCTTGTTAATCGTGTGTGCAGCACCATTTTCTAGGCATACAGTCCTAAAGTATATGAGAGCAGACAAATCAGCTGGGCACAAGCAAATAAGTGAGTTTATATACATTCATTTCTCTTTACTTTTCAATGTCCATCTGATTAGATAGTTTAAGTTCCTGCCACTTTGACTTCACTCTTATGGTGGACTGTAAAAATAACCCCTTCTTTCCTAAGTTGATTTTTGTCTGGATATTTAACATTGCAATAGAAATGAAACTAGAATACCTGTCCTTCTCCACAAGAGCACATCAATCCCTGCCACATAGCACCTGTGACCATGTGGAATCTACCCACTTAGTTCACAAAAATTCGCTGGAGACCTGTTGCTTGGAACTGTTTGGTAAAGAGGGAGCTCTGCAATAATAAATGCAAACCAAGTTCCTGTTTTCCTCAAATTTATATTCTAGGGAAGGGTTATAAGACATAAAATAAACAAGAAAGTTGTATTCCATGTCAGATAGCATGAGTTACTAAGAGAAAACAATAAAATGAATTCATGATAATAGGCAGTGTAAGGGAAAAGTCAAGGTAACAGACTGCAGGACATCAAGGATAGGTCTGGATAAAGACAGACATTAATATATTGATAAATGCATGACATTCAAGAGTATAAGATTGGATACGGTAAGACATTAAATGATGATCACTACAAAATAGTAGGAGTCTAGAATCGTGTGTGTACCAGTGGGTAGAAAAGATGACAGAAGACCCAAAAAGAGACAGTTGTGATCAACTAATGGGGTAGAAGAAAGCTCAGGGAAGAGTGGTAGTATTCAAACAAATTTTAAGTCAAATCCTAAAGGGTGAGAGCAACCTCTGCATCAGATGTCAGCCCTATAACAAGTGAGTCAAAGGATGCTTTGGCCCCCGTATGTGTAGCAAATTTCTCTGTTGTAGGAAAGCTTGGGTACAGTGAACCATGGAGTGAACCAAGCTGCCAAAAGAGACATACATCATAGAGTTTGGGGTTAGAGTAGGTGTGCCTTTCAGTTCCTGAGAAACTGATGCACTCCCTCAGGCCGTGAAATGTTCTGGTTGCTTTGTGCTTCTCTTCATGTTCCTTTAAAAGTCAAGGAAGCATGGCAGCTTAACAAAATAGTTGGTCTTAGAAATTAACTTTGTGTATCTTGTACAGCTTGCAAACATTATTGTATCCTGGCAACGACAACAGTATTGATCCTGGCAATTGCCAACCATATTCTGTTCCTGATACAGATATAAGAAGTCGGATTACTCTCCATATAATTATCACAGCCTCAGTCTTTCTGTGTTTCCTCCAACTGGGCCTGGTTTTATTCCTTGGCTGATCATATCACGTAATCTTGGCCTGGATAAGTAAGCGTAAGCACTTAGACATGGGAAACTGAAATACAGCATCCTACAGGGAAGCTAATTAATCTTAGTAAGTAAATAATTCAAAGGTTACGGAAGTTCTTAAAACACATATGTGTATATGTATATTATATATCTTTATACATACAATTTTTATACATACAAACTTATGTATATATACATATATATTATTTCCAAAAGCTATGTGTCCATCTGATACCAGTATAATTCTATAAGTTTATAGAATGGTGCTGTATTTGCTTTTAGGAATAAATTGTTTGTCTTTCAAAAAAAAAAAAACTGGACAGATATACTAGAACTAGGCCCTTAGCTCTCCACAATTAGTTCCCTGAAATAATCATGTTCCCACTTATTGATATGCTTTCCAGTTGTATAGTGTATGCCAGGTTTTCAGTTTTAATGATTTGCCACCCTTGCTGGAGTGGATTTTTTGGTCTTCAAGTTGTTTATACTCCTGTAACCTCTCCTCCATACTCCTGTTAGCAGCAATCTCAGAAAAACTCATTGGTTTTCTAATTTGGACTTAGTGCCATCCTTATGTTGTTTTGCTGTTTGATTCTTATATTGAGTGAGCAGACATTTGTTCATGCCTCCCCAGAAGTATTTCACACACAACTCCATCACTGGGTTCTGCAAAAATAACCTCATTCATTTCTTGAGTAGTACAATTTTTATGTAACATGGTAAGAACAAGAGGAAAAATGGTGTAATAGTTAATATTGATTGCCAACTACATGGAATTTAGAATCACCATGAAAACAAAATCATGTTTGGTGGGAAGTCTCTCCTTTGGATTAAATGAGGTAGAAAGACCAACCTTAAATGTGTGTGGCACCATTCCAAAATCTATGGTTCTGGAATAAATAAAAACTATAACGTAAGCTGGACACCAGCATGCATCTGTTTTTGCTTCCTGGCTGGGAATGGAATGTGACCAGCTGCCTCATGTTGCTGTAGCAAAGATGGACTTGTACTCTCAAACTTCATGCCAGAATTTATTTAATCTTTTTCTTACATATTTTGTCACAGTGATGAATAAACTAACATTGAAGATGCACTTGACAAATCAGTATATATAGACTTTTCCAAAAAATTGGGTAATAAAATGATAAGGTCTAGCAATCTGAAAAACTGATGAGAAATGGGTTTATTACCTTGAACCAGAAAAATCTTGGTTGGTTTTTTTTGCTTTTTTTTTTAATGCATTCAATAAATACTTGGTTTGTGCTTTAGAGAACTATTCAGTGGAGCTAGAAAGGTATTAAAAAGATTGCAACACAGGAGGATGTTGGAGCTCTGCTTCTGAGAAGACCATGATATCGGACTCACAGGTAGTAGGGCAAGCCTTAGAGCTTTGGGGTATTGAGTTTAGCTATGTGAGGGTGACAGCATACAAGGTATCAGGTCCAGGTAGAAGGAGATAGGCTAATGAGACTATGTGATTCCTCTTCTAAAAGACACATAGTTCACAGAGGACAAGAGGAAAGCCATCTTCTGAGAGAGAAGATGTCATTGCATCTGCTGGTGTCAAATAAAGAGGAGAGCATTAGAAGTGACAAATTTGGAGAATACATGATGAATAGATTAAACTTGCCTAAACAAAATGGTGATTGCCAAGCTGATTAACATTTCACTTTCATTTAAGACGAAAGAAGGGTAGTCTAGACTTTGGCCTTACTTTATCAAGATCTGCCTTGGCCTGCTGTTAGTTTTCTATACATAGTCACTGATATTTCACAGAGGCCTACCACATTGTTTTCTCAGACAGCTCTGCCTGTGCAAAACCTTCTCTGTTATTTCTACCCTGCCAGCTCTTCCTTGTCATCCAGACCCAGTTTGCACTAGGAACTAAGCAGTGGTGTGGAGCAGAAACCCGTGTCTTCCCAAGGGCTTCTATGTCTCCTGCGCCCTCTTCTATACTCACCTGCATTCCATGCCCACTTCCCCTGAAACCCTTGCTATAGTCTTCTATCCACAATCTCTTCACATGTATCCATTCTTCATTCAGTCTGATCAAGAATGGATTAAACTTGAGCATAACAAGAACTGCCAGTGTTTCCTTCTCTCCAGTAGTTTCTGATGGAATAGCTCTGGTGGGGAATGCAAGAATTTGCATTTTTAGATCTATCCCAGATGACGGTGATGCTAGTGGAAAGTGGGACCATGGCTAAGGGCTGGGCTGGAGACTAGGTCAACTTCTTATTTCAGTATGTGGCTTGAGTCAGAATCTCAGACATGTTTGGTGGAGAAGCCTTGGCATGACGGCTGAGTGGAAAGTTGAGAAGTGAAGTACCTGAATGGAAAGTTCTGGCCCCTCTCGGCTAATCTTCACCTGATGAACCCTTCTGTTGGCCAAATTTTCTGTGCTGATGGTGAATACATGGTTTTCTTTCTTGTTTAGTCCATAGAGAACTTGTAAACTTCCTTGAAAGAAAATAAAGGGGGGGGGATCAGATTAAGAATAGCAAGTACAACATAGAAAGATGTGATCAAATTGTTCATAAATTGGTGATTTCTATTTTTGGGCCTCAATCACTAGGCATTTTGAAAAATCCATGTGGTCATAAGAGTTGAATTACAAATTTCTGACTATAGATACTAATTAAAGTTAGTGTGTGTGGTTATTGTTGTAGTTGTTTTGTGTATATGCCATTTTAAATAAAAGTACTAGTTTGAGATGAGCACATTGCTGTAGACATGTAATTTCAGCACTGTATAGGCTGAGACAGGAAGGTCAGGGTTTCAGGAGAGCTGGAATACACAGTGAGACTCTGCCTCAAAAAACAGATAGAAAGAAAGAGAAAAAAGAGAGCGTGGAAAGAAAGGAAGGAAAGAGAAACCAAGGAGGGAGGAGAAGAGAATGGAAGAAAGTAATACACTTTGACAAACACACCCACTGATCTGTTATGTAACTGGAATGTGAGAACATGAACATGGTTATTTTCATGACATGGTTCAATTGCAATCACTTTCTTCTTTCTGAGCTTGAGAAAGAGGAGATCTCCCTGTTTTCACCCACTTTTATGCAATGTAATGTCTCCTGTTTAAGCGTGGTCTGGTGAAGACATGCTGACCACTCTAAATCTTCATGGCTGCTTAGGAAATTCAAAATTTACCAGGTGAGTATTTTTCAATCAACTGCTCATTACATATGATGTCAGGAATTCAGATGACTGAATCTCAACCTCAGAGCTTACTTAATGAAAAAGTAAAGGAGATTTGGGGAGTCTGGAAAGGCATATGAAGGACTTTCCTTTCTTGTCTTTTTGTATGTGAGGAGGAAGAGGATTCAGAAAGACAAAGCATTACAGCATAAATAGAATGGATACTGTACTGTGAATATTATTTTTTTTAATTTGAAAGCTACTCCATATTAAAAAAATGCTTGGAAAACCAAAATTCATTGGCTTCTTTATCCCAGGAACATTTGCTCATTTCACCTCTCCAACAAAGTTGGCTGAGATACATGAGCAGAGCAGCTTAAGTCGCTTTCCCACTGCTGACGAGTCAGCTGCACTGTAGAGTTAGTCTACCTCAGATAGGAGAAGCTCTCCCTTTGAATAAACAGGAGAGCAGAAAATGTTGTGAACAGAGTACAGTGTAATACACTGAGAAAAATTAAGGAGAAAAGAACATTTCCTCAAATTTGGTCCAACAAGTATTCTGATCAGCCTTTTACGTTTTCTCATTTACTTGACCTTCATCAAATAACTCATTGTCCCACTGCTGGCAATCATAGGAAAACAACAGGTCTGTGTTCAAGAGTGATATTCCTAGTAATTTTCTCTGTGCTAGAATACTCTTTTTTGTTCTCTGTACCTTTCTGTGATAGTTAATATTCATTGTCTTTATCTTCCTTAGGGTTCTTCCCAGCATATTCCCCCCTCAACGTGCACAATGGTAAACACTTTAGGATTATAGTCCCAGTGGAAGTAAACTGTCACAGGGAATGCACTATCAATATTACAAACTGAAGAATAGGCTAAGTGCCAGACCAGAAGTGCATTGAGAGCAATGTATCATACTTCATTTATTTCCCACATGGTCTTATTTTTCTCACCAGTACACATTAGCAGGGCTGTGCATAAAGGGGTCACCTCGTCAGCATGAATATGGACAGAGATCTGCTCTTCACAGTGTGAAAATTAAAAATTAAAGTGGTTTTTGAAATGCAGTTAGCTCTTCTTTTCTAAATATATTCCTGTTATAAACATTTGTAATAGAATGCATGATGGTCTCCACAAGTACCCCATAAAATTTTAGTGGGTTCTTTTATTGTTGATACATTCACATTATATCCATCTTCTTTTTATTCCTTTTTTATACATCTGGGCCACATCTATATCTTTATCTCCCTTCTGTCTCTGTGTCACTCTTTGTCTTTTTTTTTTCTCTCTCTCTCTGTGTTTATGTTGCAGGATATTTGGTCCCATTGTGAACCCTAAAATTGTGAATTTTAAAACCCTGTTACTTATTTGATGTGAGTGAGCCATATCACACATCTGTAATCCAACAACTTTTTATTGTAAACAGATGATTATTGTATGGTTTATCAGTCCTAGCACACAACTTTAATCCAAGAGCTTTCTGTGCACAGGATTTAATAAAGTTAACCCTAGGTCAAGAGGCAGAGCAGGAAACCAGGTGACATGGATTAAAGAGTAGGATGGACTTTGTGGTGAAGGTTAGTTACAACAGCATGGAGAAGAAGAAAGCTTTTAGCTCAAGCTCTGGCTTTAGCTTAGGTTTCAGCTTCTCAGCTCCCTGATATTTTGAGCTTTGGGCTAGAAAGATTTGGGCTTGAGTTGTTTGTTTGTTTGTTTGTTTGTTTTGGCCTTTTCCTCTTGGGCTATCAATTGAGTAGTGACCCCCCCTTTTTTTTTCCCATTCACAGATAAGAGAATGAGAAGGAAGGTCAGGTGGGTACCTTCTCTGCCTCTCTGAGCTAGCTGGTTTTGCACAGCATCTGGCTCCTGAGTCTTTATTGGTAAAATAGAATGGTTGTAATTTTCTTTTTTTTAAAACAACGTTTTGGCACTCCAATGAGTTTTATGACCCCATTGACAGATAGATCACTCCAGTTGTGGACAAACTGAGAAGCCATCAGATTTGGTAAATTATCTGAGAAGTCCTCTAAGAGACAATTAAAGATTAGAACTACCACAATAGAAGCACTACCCTGTTAAGTGCTTCTGCAGATGGACAAAAAATAGATGCTTTAAATAAAAAGCTAAATAACATAACTAAAATTATCTCAATACCAATTATTATTAATATCATTTTGTTATTTTTTAGTTTATATTTAATAGTAGTTATCCTATACTTGCTTTAAGAAAAATCCTTTGGAGAAACAGGAAAAAAGAAAAATATAAAAAGTGGATTGATAAGATACAAGCTTAGAAGGTAAATTAGAGAGACTTATAAATGAGAATAAAAATACTCGGACTCAGAAGGATTTAGGCAAGACTTAGAAAGATTTATTAACAAGATCAAGAAGAATACCCAGACACAGGTAGATTAATTTAGACAAACCTTAGATACATCTAAGAAAAATAGATACACACAGAGGAATTTAGACAAGCCTTAGAAAGACCTATAAATGATAATAAGGAAAATTCATAGACACAGACAGGGGAATTTAGAAAAGAGACTATCATGCTACAGCATAATGAAATTGGAAGGAGGCAGCCTAAGTTTGTTAAAAACCAGCCTTAGTATATGCAGTTTCTATACAAGACCTATCAGGAGATGATAGGCTGAAGGTTAAAGGAATTTAAATGGAATCCTACAGATATATTAGATTTGAGGAGATTTAAGGAAGCAATCATCTCCTATGGTGTGCATTCATCCTATGTTAAGCAGATGTTAAATTCATGGTCAACTCAGAACAAGACTATCCCCCAAGATCAGAAAGATATGGCAACAGCAATATTGGAACCTGGTCCTTAGTTACAGTGGCAATCATGGTGGAAAGAGGAAGCAAAGGTCATAGCACAACAAAATCATGCCAAAGGTATTGATATTTCCCAGGATCACATTCTAGGTGGAGATCAATATACTGATTTACAAAGGCAGTTTGACTTTGAAGATCACATCTTGGGACAATGTCATCGAGCAGCTTTAAATGCTTGGGGTAAGGGTGAAGAATCAGAAAAGAGGACTGAGTCATTCACTTAAATTTACAATGCCCAAAAGAAGACTTTTTTCATTTTTTGCAGATTGACTTCAGCTGTAAATGGAATTATAACAGATTGAGTAAGCAGAAAATATTAACTGAAACTTTGGCTTTTGAAAATGCTAACTCAGATTGCAAAATAGTGATAAGACTTTTAAAGGCAATATCAGCACCAATAGAGGAATGGATTAGAGTTGCAGATGATATTGGATCTCATGTTTATGATGCTAATTTGACAGAAGTGATTTCTAAAAACCTTAGGAATCAAAATGGTAGATGTTTTCATTGTGGTAAACATAACCATTTGAAAAAACACTGTAGGCCAGCCTTTCCTAAAAAAAGAATAGTTTTTCTAGAGATAATCCAAAAAGAAGTCTGCAGCCTTTTGGAGGATGTAGAAGGTGTAGCAAAGGCAGGCATTTGAATAATGGGTGCAGAGCAACAAGAGATAGGAAAGGCAAACCTTTGGCTTTGGGAAACACCTGACAGGGCCTCCTACAAGCCCCAACATCAAAACTGTTTCAGTCATTTCCTGTCAGTGTAGGAGCAACTCATCTACAAAACAATTAAAGATTTAGTGCCAGTTGTTAAAAACAACACTGCTCTGGATGTAATCAAGGACAGTTTCAATAGGTGATATAAAAATTCAAGAAAGATCACAAAACAAATGTTTGGCAAACTGCTATAAGTGATCAGAGACTTGACTAAAAATAAAAATAAACGGCATTGGAATTGAA
>REGO01000733.1:701112-729467 GCA_010120015.1 Rhombomys opimus | reverse complement strand
TCTGGCATTAACTGCCTTAACTCCTCAATTAGACCCACAGAGCAGGAACTTCAATGTCCCTAGTGCCCCTCTGTTTCCCAAAGTGGGTATGTGGGTGGAAGGGGGTTCGATGCCTGGCTTCTGTTTTAGAATACCCAGGGTCTGGGGATCTGCAGATTCTCAAGGGTGCACTCACTTACATGCAGGTCACTTGGCAGAGATAGTAGAATCCGTCCTCTGCTCTCTGGTTTGGCCCTGCTTCTTAGATGTGCCCCGCCAGTTCTGTGGTGCTGTCACTGCCAGGTTCTGAGGTCTTGCTGCCGCTGGAGATTTCAGGGTGGTCATGTCAGTGGTGAACGGCGTAACCAGGCTCTCTCTGTTCTCTGGTTTGGCCCTGGTTAGTCATAAACTGGAGGGCTGTTGTGTCCCGACAGCTAAGTGCTGCCCTGCCGCCCAGCCCCACTGTAAGTGGTGACTGGGTCGCTAGACCCGATGCTTCCTGGGAAGTCCTGGTAACTCCTGGATTCTCTTCACTGTGCTCTCCACGCTTGGGAGGCCCAGCACCTGGTGTATCTAGGTTGTATGATGTTTCTGCCTGGTTTTGGTGAATATATGGCGTATTCTCTGTCACTGTGGGATTGGGCGGGCCGTACTGTCACTGATGGCGATTCTGCTGAGCTAGTATGGCATCCAGCAGACTCGGCCCCTGGGGGGATGGTGTAGCCGCTGCGCGGATCTGGGACTCCGGGACACGTACTGCTGATCTTTGCCTGCCGCTAAAGGGCTTGGAGCTCTGCCCCAGCGGCTGTATACCTCAGGCAGTTAGGTCTGCTCTGAGAAAGACCAGGCAGCTGTGCGGCTGGGTGGAGGGAGGTCTGGGGGAGGGGAGTGCCGCGAGATCAAAGGGTCGTTTCGCTCCTTCCCCAAACAAGTCCCCGGGTGACCCGAGACCAAAGTTTTCACCTCCTGTGATGTTCCCTATCGGTCTAGAAGTCTCCACAGTTGTCTTCCTGGGTTAGAGGTCCTTCCATTCACCAACTCAGAAGTTCAGGTATTCCCATGTCTGTTTTTATATTGAGATCTTTGATCCACTTGGATTTTAGTTTTGTGCAAGGTGATAAGTGTGGATCTATTTGCATTTTTCTACATGTAGACATCCAGTTAGTTCAGCATCATTTGTTAAAGATGGTATCTTTTTTCCATGTATGCTTTTGGCACCTTTGTCAAAAAATCAGGGGTCCATAAAGGTGTGGTTTTATTTCTGGGTCTTCTGTTCAATTCCATTGATCCACTATTCTGTTTCTTTGCCAGTACTGTGCAGTTTTTATTGTTGTTGCTCTTTAGTACAGCTTGAGATCAGGTATAGAGATACCTCTAGAAAATGTTTTATAGTAGAGGATTGTTTTAGGGATTATGGGTTACTTCTTATTCCAATCTTGTTTAAATCCTGGAGAGATCATGGATACAAGGCACTTATCTAAACATAGTTAAGGCAATATACAACAAGCCTATAGCCAACATCAAATAAACGGAGAGAAACTGAAAGCAATCCCACTGAAATCAGGGACAAGGCAAGGCTGCCCACTCTCTCCATACCTCTTTAACATAGTACTTGAAGTCCTTGCTTGAGCAATAAGACAATTAAAGGATATCAAGGGGAGTTAGTCCAGAAAAGAAGAAGTCAAAGTATCACTATTTGCAGATTATATGATAATATACATGAGTGACCCCAAAGTGGCTGGATACAAAATCAACTCAAAGAATCAGTAGCCTTCCTTTATATAAAAGATGAGAGGGATGAGAAAGAAATTAGGGAAACTATACCCTTCACAATAGCCACAAAGGGCATAAAGTACATTGGTGTAACTCTAACCAATCAAGTCAAAGACCTGTATGTAAAAACTTTCATTCTCTGAAGAAAGAGATAGAAGAAGATACCAGAAGATAGAAAGATCTCCCATGCTCATGGCTTGGCAGGATTAACATAGTAAAAATGGGCATCTTACCAAAAGCAATCTACAGATTCAATGCAGTTCTCATCAAATTACCAACACAATTCTTTACAGACCTTGAAAGAAAAAATTAAAATTATTAAATATAAATTTTAACTTAACAAGTAAAAAGTCACTCCTAAAATATGATCTTGTCCAGTAAACATAAGTAAAACCATTTTGGAAGTATGCTGTTAACGTTATCTTACTGCCACAACCATATATATTTATTTAGTTAAATGAACTCATCAACAGAATCTATGAGTGAATATTCAAAAGTCAAAAGCATTCTGTAAATAAAATAAAGCGAAGTGTAAACCATTTACACGTGGTCATGGGAGATTCCTAATATTTGAGACATATTTTTATCTTAAAATGCAATAAAATGTCTTAAATTAACAAGCTAAAATAAATGATCATAGGAAAACAGTATACCATAACTCATTTCTATTTGAAAAAGTTAGTAACTTAACAAAAGAAAAATGGAAGAATGAATTTTAAAATGATAAGCAATATTTCATAAGTTACATAATACACATACATAATGGTGGCTATATGGATAGACTCCACATCACATTGGAAATATGACTAAAATTACCTCTTACTATTGCTTTTCAAATAGTATAAATAATAAACAAAACAAGGAATGGAAAGGTAAATGCATGCCAATTCAGAGGCAAGAAATCACTGATGCTATTTATAAATGGCATGATTGCTTAATTTAAGTATCATACAATGTATACATATTGAAGTATCTCAAATTTTATCTCAAAGACAAAACAAACTTCTTGTTTTATCTTTCATATAACTAAAATTTATTTTTTATTTTTTTAAATTATTTTTATTATTTACAATTTATTCACTTTGTATCCCCCTATACCTCCCTCTCTCCTCCCCTCCCAATCTCACCCTCCTTCTTCCCCACCTGTGTCCTTTTCACAGTCCACTGATAAGGGAAGTCCTCCTCCCCTTCTCTCTGATCCTAGACTATCAGGTCTCATCAGGAATGGCTGCATTGTCTTCTTCTGTGGCCTGGTAAGGCTGCTCCTTCCTCAGGGACAGGTGATCAAAAAGCAGGCCAATCAGTTTATGTCAGAGACCACTTGGACAGTGAATTGCCATAGGCTACCTCTGTGCAGGGGTTCCAGGCAATATCCATGAGTGGGCCTTGGCTGGAGTATCAGTCTCAGGAAAGAGCCCTGTGCCCAGACTTTTTGGATCTGTTGCTCTCCTTGTGTAGCTCCTGTCCTCTCCAGGTCTTACTGGCTCCCACTTCTTTCATAAGATTCCCCACACTCTGCCCAAAGTTTGGCTATGAGTCTCAGCATCTGCCTCAATACCCTGCAGGGTAGAGCCTTTCAGAGGCCCTCTGTGGTAGGCTCCTGTCCTGTTCCCTGTTTTCTCCCTCTTCTGATGTCCATCCTCTTTGCCTTTCTGAAGGGGATTGATCATCTTAGCCAGAGTCCTCCTTCCTGATTAGCTTCCTTAGGTGTACAAATTAAGTGTCTTCCCTAGGGTCCTCCTTCTTGCTTAATTTCTTTAGGTATACGGATTTTAATATGTTTATCCTATATTATATGGCTAATATCCACTTGTGAGTGAGTATATACCCTGTGTGTCTTTCTGTTCTGGGATACCTCGCTTAGAATGGTCTTTTCCAGTTCCCACCATTTACCTGCAAATTTCACGATTTCCTTATTTTTTTATCGCTGAGTAATATTCTACTGTGTCAAAATTCACAAATAATTTAAGAAAACCTCTAAGGACCAATAAGTGATGGTAGTAAACTTACAGAACAGAGAATAACATGCAAGACTTAATTGTTGTCCTATATGCCATAAATATGATATAGTTGTGAGCCTAGTTTTTAATGGTTGAGTGAATTCTCCAATGCAAACAAATAGTATTTGAATTTAAAACCACAACATGAACTACAACACCCCAAAATTATTTTTTTTTTATAAATTGTACAGAATTTGTAGTGAAAAATTTAGGGCTATGATTATTTTTTTTAAGATTAAATAAATGAAGGAATGTAGTGTTCATAGATTGGAATGAATAGTACCAAATAATGCGTTTTTCAGAAGCTGAGACTCAGCCAAATTTTGGGCAGAGGGCATGGAATTTTATGAAAGAAGGGGGAGATAGAAAATTCTGGAGGGGACAAGAGCTCCAAAAGGAAACCAATAGAGCCAAAAAAGAACTGGGCCCTGGGAGCCATGCAGAGACTGATACTCCAACCAAGGACCTAAAACCCCTGCCCAGATGTAGCCCATATACTCAGTCTATAAGTGGGTTCCCTACTAAGGGGTAGGGCTGTCTCTGGCATGAACTCAGTGGCTGGCTCTCTGATCACCTCCCCCTGGGGGGCAGCCTTACCATGCAACAGAGAAAAATGATGCAGCCAGTTCTGATGAGACCTGATAGGCTAGGGTCAGATGGAAGGAGAGGAGGACCTCCCCTACCAGTGGACTAGGGGAAGAGCATATGGGGAGAAAAGAGAGGGAGTGTGAGACTGGAAGGAGATGAGGGAAGGGGCCACAGCTGGGATACAAAGTGAATAAACTGTAATAAACAATAAATTAAAAATTAAAAAGAAAAGAGCATGCTGGGTTGGCTCACAACAGTGGAATGAAGAACTTGTTGAGCCAGTCCGCTAGCCAGGATCCTGCTGTTGGGAGAAAAGGCTTGCAACACCTTTGCTTTAAGCTGCCAGGCTTTTGTATCAGATCAAAAGGATCAAGAACAAGCCAGTCATCTTAAAGGTTTGCCACCTTTTTTTCCCTAGACGGATCACTCTCTCTGTCTGTCTGCCTACCAGAAAATATATCTAACTTATAGTCTGGACATTATTAAAATTAAAGAAATATGTACACTAAAGCTACCACGAGTTAACAATGTAATGGTTTGCTGAAGTGCCTGATTTCTGAATTTTAAACACAGCGAGAGGGCATTTATTGTGTAAGATGTAAATTACTATCCAGGTATTGTAGCTTACAAAGGGTCATCCCAAATGTAGCTCGTGACTTTTCCTACAGTACTCTATGTTTCTTGCTTCTACTAATATTTTATATTGATTATATTTGTAAAAGCCATTCCATTGAATCAAGAAACAAAAGCTTTTTCAGAAATCTAAATGAAACTTCATGTATTTATCTATTATGACTCTATTAAGTTCCCACTCCTTAGGGTAATCTTCATCTAAATTATGTCATACATTGTCATTTCTACTGGATATCACAACCCACCCACAATGAGACATTTTCTGACACTAAAACATTAAGGATAATAAACAGTCATTAAAAATTTAAGCACCTAAAACCTTAGAGCATTACTAGTTCAATGAACAGAATATGTCAGTTGAGTTCCAAAACTGGAAATCAGAAACCTTTTGAACTGGCTGTATTCTTGCAATGGAACCTACCTCTGCCCCTGGAAAGCTATTGTGTTATCTACTCTGGTTCAGAGAACAGAGAATAAGTCTCAAGCCCTAAAGGGCTGTAAAAGTAGCATCTTACAGAGGATAACTTCTCATTACCTGTTTTAATAGTTTCTTTCTTTCTTTTTATTTAAATGAGTAAATGTCTTTTAATAAAAAATATAGTTAAGGATATAGAAAATTGAGACAGAGTAACGGCTTCTCATATGTGTCTGATAAACTGTTTGTACCCCACTGGAAAATCTATTGCCTCGATATTCTTAACAGTGAAAGGGCACCAGTACCTTCAACTTAGATTCACTCAGGTGTTCTCAGGCACTGGAATTCCCAGTGTTAGTGTTTAACTATGATGTCTGTAAAAGTGTTACAAATAAGCAATAATCTAATAATTACTAAACATGGCTAATAGCAACCTCTACTCTCTCCCCCAAAAGAAAAAAAAAAAAAACATTAACAGCCAAACAAAGAAAATCAAAGCTCATGTTCTTCTTTGTTCATGTTCTTCTTTCTCTGTCCTTATCTGGTATTTACCAGAAACGGATACCAAAGTAATGGGAATGACAAAATGTTACATTCCAAAAAACGGGGGATGTTTTCCAGTATCTGACATTAACTCTTGCTTATTATCCATCTTACAAATCTCATGATGTACCTCAATGTTATTTTATCTATTTACTGCTTCTATTTTTCAAACATATTTTAAATACACATCATCATCTTAGGGTTAAATAAACATTAGTGAAAATTATTTAACTTATCAGCTCTGTAATGAATTACCAAAAGTAGAATTCCAAGACTAATCTGTTCCAAATATGTCATTTTTCTCATAGGTTTCCTTATATAATGTATGATTAGTAGAATTTTTCAATGCATTTATGTGCCTATAAACATCTATAATTTAAGCCTGAGGATAATCTCAGTATAATTACTTGGCTAGATACACACATTTCACAAGTGTTGAAACTGAAATATACACTATCCAGAGTTCATGCTCATATATATAACAATTACAAATTACATTTTTTCTCTAAAATATTATGTGTTTTCATGTCTCTGACATTAGACATGCTACCCCTTCTTCTTGTGATATCCTCTTCCCTACCCTGACTTCAAAGTGTCAAAAATCTTATCTTTTTTCCAGACTTACATAGATTGAACCCCTATATTGCTTTCCCAGAGCACTTGACATGAAATTGACATGTATCAGTTCACTAAATTACTATTTAATTGTAAATAATTCTTTTTACAACTAGATTTGAAAATCTGAGAGAATGATGGCTTGTCTTTTCTTATTATTATTATTAGTTACATTTTATTAACTCTGTATCCCAGCTGTATCCTGATACCTCATTCCCTCCCAACCCCACCCTCCCTCCCTCAATTCTTCCCTGCCTCTTTCCAAGTCCACTGATTAGGGAGGACCTCCTCCCCTTTCATCTGACCCTGGCTTCTTTTATTAGCCATTGCATCTTCTCTCACTGAGTATATATACTGTCTAGCACATAGCTAACCTAAGCTCTGTTTTCAAGCATTTTTGGTTTCAATTCAATTTTTTTACAATTTTTATTTTTTATATTAATCACAGGTTATTTAATTTGTATCCCAGCCATAGCCCCCCCCTTCATTCCCTCCCAATCCCACCCTCCCTACCTCATCTCTTCCTTGCCCCTTTCCAAGTCCACTGATAGAGGAGGTCTTCTTCCTCCCCTTTCTTCTGACCCTTGCTTATTAGATATCTTCAGAACTAGCTGCAATGTCCTCCTCTGTGGCCTAGCAAGGCTGCTCCTCCCTCAGCAGCTTATTTCTAATTCTATTTATGCTTTATTTTAAATCTATTTTCCGGAACATTGTGATTCATGGAATATAGTTTCAGCTGAAATTCCATTAGCTTTTTTAAGGACTAGAAATGTAAATTAACTACAAACTACATAATATAATGTCACCGACTGCCTCCTCTGGTTTCCCAAATTTGGAAGTGATGCTTATATTTACATTAAATCAATATAATGTTGGGTTTTTGTCACTAATATGTCATCCATCTGGCCCTTACCAAAAAATCTGTGGTTAGGATGTGCGTACTTAATGAAAGAAGAATGTATTTTTAATTTTAAAAAGACTTCTGCTCTAATTGAAAAATCATAACAAAGCACTCAACAAAAGTAGAAGGCTTTATTAACTATATTGCACAGGGGTAATTCATCTGTTCTCAGCTGAAGTGATCCCAAATAAAGTCCTGGGGAAAACAATGTTGTAGAAACACACAGAGGATTGCTCTTTTTCTTGACCTTGTGTCCAATAATTATAGCATCACACGTAGTCAGAATCAAAAGCAAATAGCACTGCTTGGGAAATATGTTCTACTTATATTTGGATGATAAACTCAGACAAAGGGTAAATAGAAACTGTTACCTCTAAGTCATGTGCTGAGTGCTGGGCTGTAAGCACTAAATCATCACCGTTAAAGGCATTATGTGCTCAGTAGAGGATTGGAAACTTACTTTTTAGGATTTAGTTTGTCATTTCAGAATTTTGTTTAGTCAAAGTGTTGGAGAAAACTCTTTTATCTTCAACTTTATTTCAAGTTATAAATTATTTACTTAAATATATAACTATTAATAGGATTATAATCTTATACACTAATTATGTGTGTACTCACCTCTAAAGTCATATATTGAAGTCTTTTTTTTTTTCATTGTATATTTCCCTATGTGTGTCCTATTGGTATTTAGAACAAGGGCCATTATAGGCTATAGAAGGTCATATGAGGTGTTGAGTTTGGAGCTTGGTCTCAAAGTGTTGGTACCCCTGCAGGAAATGATACCAGAGCTTGCACAGCCCCTATTTCCTGAGGCTCAATCCCAGGACCTGCATAGGAGAAACTTTATGAGGATGGTCTGTGATAACATATTAGAAAAAGAGTCCTTACCAGGAACAATTCATCAGCAAATGTGTATCACTCCCAGCATCCAAAACTTAGATGAATTAACTTCTCTTGATTAAGTCACCAATACAATGTTGTCTTCATAGAGTGGTATGAATAACTACCACTAAATCTTGAGTAGTCAAGTATTTGTTGCTTAATGAAAGTATCACAGATTAACCAGTTTTTTTGTTTTTTTTTTTTTTTTGAGACAGATTGTTCTAGAAGTCATCAGGTAGCATATTTTAACTTCAAAAATCATTGCTTTTTGCCTCAGCATCCCAAATCTGGCGTTAGAAATATGGATCCAATCCTATCTATTTAAACATTTGTTGAGGTGATATTTTTGTGCAATGTGTAAAAATTTTCTCTGTATTGTGCAAATGCTGACTTCTGTACCAGCAGAGAGCTGAGAATAGGTTGGATTTTGGTAATATTATTCTTTGGCAGCATCATATTCTTTCTGATCTTAGTCTATCAGTTCTCATCAGAAGTGGCTGTATTGTCAGGGTTATAGGTTATCTCCATGAATAGTCCTTGGTTGGAGAATGAGTCTCTGGGAAGTTCCCTGTGTTCAAATTTTCTTGTTCTGTTGCTCTCCTTGTGGAGTTCCTGTCCTCTCCAGCTCTTAGTATTTCCCACTTCTTACATAAAATTCCATTCACTCTGCCCGACATTTGGCCATCAGGCTCAGGATCTGCTTTGACAGTCTGCATGGCAGAGGCTTTCAGAGGCCCTCTGTGGAAGGTTCTGAGGTTGTTTCCTGTTTTCTTCTTCTGGCTTTCAGAGGCCCTCTGTAGTTGCCTTTTTATTTTTCAGTGTGAGATATAGTCAAAAAAGTTGTGGATTAGGATGAGAGGGAAGGTAGGGAAGATCTTGGGGAGATGAAACCATAGTCAGAATATATTATGTGAAAAAAAAAATCTATTTTTTAAATTAAATGTTTATTTTTTATATTAATTACAGTTTGTTTATTTATTTGTGTCCCAGCCTTAGACCCATCTCTAATTCCTACCCAATCTGCCCTTCCTCCCTTATCTTCTCCCATCCCTCTCTCCAAGTCCACTAATATGGTAGTTCCTCTTCCCCTTCCATCTGACCCTAGCTTATCAGGTCTCATCAGGACTGTCTGCATTGTCTTACTCTGTAGCCTGGCAAAGTTGTGTTCTGCCCAGTTCACAAACCCCAAAAGACGAGGAATGACTAGACTCTGCTGTAAATACATGAGGTTCTTTTTATTGTAAATTACAAGCTGCAGCTTGGGCCCACACCCCACCACCACCTAAGTGGTGGGAGCCCAGTGCGCTGCACCCAGGTTAGTTGGGTCATTTAAAGATTCTGGTCCATCCCAGCATGCACAAGGCAGGGGCAATTCCTGCCTGTCAAGCATCTATTGATCAAAATGCTACATTTTGAATCGATTGGCTATAGGAAGGTTCCCAGACCATTAATGACCAGGTTCCCTCCCTAGGGGAATGATCCAGTTTCCTAGCAACTGTATCTCTAGTGGGTGGGGAAAGAATCCAGTGAGTTGGCTCTTCCCCTCAGGGCATTACTAGACTTCTTTACTACCTACTTCAGGTCTTAATAATAGCTGTTAATTTATCTTTTGGTCTCTCAGTTGCTCCCTTCCTCAGGGTGGGGGTAGTCAAAGAGCCAGCAACTGAAAGAAAAATGTAGAAACAACAACAAAGAATCACTTTGGGAATCTGGAGATCCAGTTCTGTGGTAGAGTGTTTCCTTAGCATATATAAATACACAAAAGTCAATCCTCAACACCTCTCAAAAATACCTTTGAAAATTATGAACAAAAAACTAATAACATAATGAATGATGCTAATATTTAAAGTAGAAAAATCAAGGATTTTTCTTTATATAATCTTAAACTTTGGGTTAAAACATAAAAAAGCCAGAGGTATTAGAAAGTATCTAAGGAAATTTAGAAGACAATAACTGCCATTATTCACAAAAGATACTAATACATGTTGAAAACCTTTTAAAATCATTATTAAATTATTATTTGATTATTTTAAGTTAATGTTTAAAATATTAAATTATTTTTATTTGATAATTATGTAAATATTTATTGCTTAAATTAATAAGGGAATGCAATTATGACTAACACACAAATTGAGAGGATATGTAATTATGTAATATATAATGTTAAAATGTCTGTTAAAGCATTGAGAATATCAAATACTTATAAATAATGTAAACAGCAGTATGCAAGTCTTAATGTGAAGTTAATGTGAAGCATCAAATACATTTAAGTGGAAGACTATACCATTATCTTTGAAAGAGTGATTTGCTAAGTTAAAATTCTGATACCGAACTGATAAATAAGAACACAGCACTTACATAAGTACAAGGGTAATGACTGGGGTCAAGAGAAGCACTTTTCTTTTTTTTAATGCACTGTGTTCTGATCACAGTTCCCCTCTCACCCACAAAACCCAGATCTTACTGTCCTCCCCACCCACCCAACTCAACATGTTTACTCTGTACTGTTTCTTGGGTCTTGAGCAGAAATCAAGTCAGTCTAATAATATGAAATCACGGAACAATTTTTGGAGCATTTGTATGAGTCCTAAAGATTCGACACACGTTACAAAATCCCATCTGGATTTGGTGTGTATCCATCTACTCATGTTAAGAAACTTGAATTAAAAATAGCTCTTCTGGAAGTCACTGGAGTGCACTAGATGTGAATTACAAAGTATACATACTCCAGACTCATCTTCCTGTGTAGCATGACAGCCTTTTTCTTCACGCTACCTCAAGCACGATGGAGAGAGTGAGGTGGACAATTTTAGCTTTTAGGGAGAAATTTCATGATTTATGCCTCCTATTATTAATACTTTATATTTCAACAAGGAAAATTTCTTGTGTCTAAGCTTAGTAAATGATGCTAAGATTTAAAGCTGAAAATGAAGGATTTCCATTATATAATCTTTTTGTTGTTGTTTTCTTGTTTTTTATTTTTGTTTGTTTGTTTGTTTTTTCTAGGCGGGATTTCTCTGTGTAGCCTTGGCTGTCCTGGACTCACTTTGTAGACTAGGCTGGCCTCAAACTCAGAGATCTGCCTGCTTCTGCCTCTCAGAGTGCTGGAATTATAGGGGTGCACCACCATGCTTGGCCCTTCGTATAATCTTAAATTTTGGGTTAAAAAAAAATTAAGAGCTAGTAGAAAGTATCTAAGCAAACTTAGAAGAAATAACTGTCATTATTCACAAGAAGTATACATACAAATTGAAAATCTTTTTAAATCATTATCTAAATTATTATTTAATTATTTAATATTTTTTTTGGATATTAATATTGTTGATTTTATTGTGAAATTTCATATTAACCATCAGTGTCACATTATACACTTAATAGAAGCCATTGCTAGTTTCCTCCATATTTTTAAAACATATTTCTACTTTTCACTGATTTGGAGATAGATTAGTTTGACTGTCAATGAATAATTATTACAAGTGATGCCATGAAATATAAGCAAGTGAGACACTGTGTGTATTTAATGTTCTCTTTCATAGTCAAAGAGCTGTGTAATCTAATACACAAAAAAATCTAAAGAAAATATAGAGTACAACACCTCACATTGTAAAAGGTACCAAATATGAAAAACAAGAAATCCATTAAATATTTAAATTTATCTTTAAAGTTATACTTATGTAGTACACATTATTTAAATAAATTATATTTATGGAAATAAAAATATTTTTTTTCAAAAATAAAGTTTTTCCTACAAAATTCAAATCACCGTGTGAGAACTTATTTTGAGATTATTTATGTCTTGGCTTAAATATAATTCAAGTAAGAAGTACTAAATATTGTTATTAGTTTTATTTATATCTATAACTTGTAAAATGAATTTAAATATATGTTCATTTTAAGAATTTTTGTATATTTTTAAATGTATGTATATAAGTGTTTGGCCATCTTCTACATATGTGTCACATGCATGCTTGATGCCCTTAGAGATCAGAAGCTTTGTGATCTCATAGCAGTGGAGTGGAAAATGAAAGCCCTTGTGTGTGATGATAATGTAACCAAGCACTGTGCAAAACAAAGTGTTGTTAATCACTCAGCAGTCTCTCCAGACACTAAATCTACATTCTGACTTATGATATGGGTTTTTATTATTATTATTTCTTATTACTTTTTATTTATTTGCCCACGAGGCACGCTGGGGTTGGCTACCCAGAGGCTATTTTAAGCTGTGGGCTGGCTTTCCCCAGGGTCAGAAGATTCTCCAAGGTTCCTGAATAAACTGCATTGAGAAAAAAAAAAAAAAAAAAAAAAAGATCAGAAAGAAGGAGAGGAGGACCTACCCTATCAGTGGACTTGGGGAGAGGCATACATGCAGAAAGGGGGGGGGGGGGGACCGGGAGGGGAGGAGGGAGGGACTTATGGGGGGATACAAAAGGAATAAAGTGTATTTAATAAAAGTTAAATAAAAAATTTAAAAAAATGATTTAATATTTTTAAATATTTAAATTATTATTTAGTAATTATTTAAATATTTATTATTTAAATTAATAAGGAAATGCAATAATGACTTTTATAAAGCAACAAATAATTCATAAAAATTCTGTCCCACTTCTTGAGGATCTCCAGACCCATTCCAATGAGGTCTAACCCCTGATCATATTATGCTTAGGTATATGAAGATGAGGAATACAGGAGGCCAGTGCTTTCTAATGAGATCTCTCTGCTTCAGAGAGTTGAGGATGTAGCTCTTAAAGGGAGAAATAGACTAAAGTTCCAATGGGAAGTTGTGCATCTCTGTATAGTTTCACCAAGGCATTGTCAGCAGCCTTGACTAGCCTTGTCCTATCTGGTTCCCTCTGCTGATAGCTAATTGATTTTTTTTCTTCCATCCTAGCCTTGCATCTTAAGGCAGAAAATATCTCCTATGCACCTAACATCAGGGGTAGGTTCTGTGCAATGTGGTCTTTTGTTTTGTTTATTTTGTTATAAATTTTAAGTAAGCAAATGAAGAAGGTACAGTTTTTAATTAATTAATTCTTTTATTAATTTCAGTTTATTCACATTGTATTCCTCTCCCTCATCCATTCCCAATCCCACCTTCCCTCCCTCATCTCCTCCCATGCCCCTCCCCAAGTCCACTGATAGGGGAGGTCTTGTTATGACCCCAGCCTATCAGGTCTCATCAGGACTGGGTGCATTGTCTTCCTCTGTGGCCTGGTATGGCTGTTCCCCCTCAGGGGGAGGTGATCAAAGAGTCAGCCACTGAGTTCATGTCAGAGATAATCCCTGTTCCCAATGTTCAGTTTATATATATATATATATATGCACATATATTTGTTTTCTTGCTTAGAAGCTTTTCTAAAACTGCTAGTAGCATCATCAGCAAGGATTCTTCAAATGTCAAGCACCCAAGAGAGTATCACCAGTACTTCATAATAACAGACATCTGTCTAACCCATTACACATGCAATAATTTGAAATCATCTGTCACATAAATTTTCTTCTATAAATGTTCCATCTATATTTTCTATCTTCAGTAATACTAAAAGCAATGCAATTTTAGAGGTTGAATTGTTGACTCAACCTTTCAATAAGTAGAAATTAACAGAATCCAAGCAGCCTATAAAAGTTAATGAGAAAACCAAGATGTCCCAGTTCTATAGAGTTTATATCTGTATGCTCAGAGGCTCAAAAGACCAATAAAGTGTGGAAGCAGTAAGCAAAAAATTATATGTGACTTTACCAGGCCCCGTTCATAATGAACTATGATACCCTTCTAATAGCAATAACAGTTATCAGCTCTCACCATTTTAAATTTCCCTTACCATCTCAGACACTTGAAAGGCAAAATTTTCTAGTCTTAGAATTATTCCAGATATTGTGGTTCTTTCTAATGGATGCAGCATAAACAAAAATTCCATCTGTTACTCATGGTTGACTCATTGAAAGGCCTTTGCCCAATAGTTCAGCCCCACCCAGGATAGTAGCCTCTGAAGTAACATAGTTATGCTGCAAAACCACAAAATATGGGCTTATAAATATTTTGTGTGATATTCCCTGAATAAAGAAATATAAAACCACTAATATTTCAGAGCCCGAGTAGCTTAACCCAGGCAAGATGTCATTGTTAGTTTTCAATCAAAATTTAACAGGCAATAATAATGTTAGAAAACTAAATGACAAAAATTGATCAAAGTAGTTAGTCATAGTGGTTCATGTCTGTAATTTCAGTACTTGCAACATTGACTCTGGAAGATTGTTTGTTTATGGCTAGCTTCACCTACGCGGGGCGTACCTTCAAAAGAGGGGAGATTTGAAGATCCTTTTTTAAGTCCCATACAGTTCACAGATTATTTAGGATTTAGGTACATTTGCTCTTGCTTCTTGTTTTGTTTTTCTTTCTGTTTTTGTTGTTGTTGTTGTTGTTGTTTGTTTGTTTTTATTTTTTGAACAGTGGATTCTATTAGGGTTCGGAGTAGACACAGAATACACATTTCATTTTTCATGCATAGGATAGCAACATGTTTATGCAGAAATTTGTTGGGAATTTACTTACCACATCTGAATTTACTAACCACATCTGAACATGTGTTGAAAATTTTGAAAATTTTCACACCCAGAAACTGTTATTTCTCTGTATGTTACTAGCAAAAAAACATACCTAAGCTATGTTAAAGCTAAACATAATTTAAGTAAAATATCTGTATTCTCCAAACTGTAAAAATGTGAACTTCACAGGAAATCCAGCTGGCTTTCTAAAAGCAAGAATTCAAAGAATATAATTTATTCATCTTTATTATGACACTATGCTAGATATGACAGAGTAATAAAAAGCTTTAACAACCTTCATGGGGAGGAAAATAAAGGTAATATTCACCAACAGAACACCCTCAATGACCTAAAGTTGAACCAAAACACCTATACATTAACTGTCACCTTGCTCTTGTATTCATTGCAAAATGCAGTACACAATTTTTCAGTGTAAACTGGCATTTTATTATGGTCTTTATTCAATTAACTATGGTGTTCACAAGGTAATGATTGAGTGCTATACACACGGTCTTGTTTCTTCCCTTGCAAAGGAGATAAAGTAATGTCTCTGCCTTGTTAATCAGGTCAGAATCATGTGCAACAATTCTCAAAGATTAAGTATGTTATTCAGCTGACTGGAGAATTATACTATGAAAGTTAGAATGCCGTGTCGAGGATTTTTCTGTAGTATTACTCTGGCAAGTTGCCAATGATATTTCTTATGCTATTTAGTAAAGAAGCAAGAATACCAAGAGGACAGTGTACGCAGATGGCAAAGCAAACTTCAATTAAGCTTCACTTAGGGTTAGCCTGAAGGTAAATTCAAACATTGTCAAATGTAATATAAATATTTGCCACATTCTCTATCTTACAGACAAACAATGTTTAATAATCATTACAGTTCTTTTGATTTCTTAAGGTATTAATGTACAACGCTCTGTGTTATCCCTAGAGTTTGGGTTTTAGTAGACACACTGTATTAGCCACCTACTCCTGTGTAGGGGTGGGTATGGGGTGGGTGTGCATGTGTTTCCTTAAAATAGTCAAATTTCAGATGTCAATGATTAAGAATCAACTTCCAAAGTTTAATTGAGGAGAAATTCTCTATAGTTAAGAAATAGTATCTAAAAAATGTCTTATATGCAGTTGACTCTAGACTTCAAAGAGAGCCCTGGCTTATTTTTCCAAAACACAAAGTTCTAGATAGCTGATGAAATAAACAATGTGTTTCTTGAATAAATATCTGAGGAATTGAAGATCATTTAGGAACATGATTTTCCCATTAGATATTATCTCAATAGATAGTAATAATATATTCATCTTAAAAGATAAAATAATTTACAAAATCAAGCCTCACCCTACAGACTACTAATAAATGATATTCAAAATAATATTTTTCAAATTATTTTAAATCATAGATGCAGGCCTCTATTTCAGTGCTATATTTTCCCCTACATTCTGGTTATTTTTACAGTTCCCTTCCTTAATTTGATATTACAGTGTGACTGCTCACATCTATCTGTCCCAGAATTGGATTTCTAATTTGCATGGAACCATGTACTCTCAGAGTTTAAAAGAATCTTGAATTCATGTATTCCAACAATCCATCAGATACATGAATTATTCCTTTGTCTACATCTATTTTCATGGAGATCTAAATATACCCTAGACATTAGCCCGATAGCTGAATATTAACTCTGACTCTAATTGGGATTCTTAATTCATCAGCATTTTTAAAACTTCCCATTTGTAACAAAAATCTCAAAGTGAACTTAACTACTATTTCTACAAGATGACTGGTACTCTGTATATATATTGAGGAAGCTCTTCATCAGTACCAAAATCACTCTCATGTATAAAATTAGATAATTAGGGAGTGATATTAACTCTCTTTCAGACTACCACAGCATGTTTTATTGTGCTACATGTAGCAACTGTAGTAAAGAATTATTCACAGATTCATGAATTCTGGATAGCTTGATAAAAAGTAAAATATATACAGCAATAATAAGAAACTGTAGGAATAGTTCTTTGCAGTACATGTCTAAAATGAAAAAAAAAACAGATTAGTAAATGTGAGCTACCAATTTATTTGGTTACATTGGAAATTTAAACCTATATAGGTGTTCACTCTTTGAAGTATCACATTAAGATAGAGTTCTATTGCCTGTTAAAGATTTCATATTGACAGAATTGTAATGGTAGTCATTAAAAGAAATGCCTAGACAGATTTTAAGTGACAGGCATTAAATTTGTGTTGGTTAACCACTAAGTTCTTTTTAGTGTTATAAATGGAAAGTATTGAAATTAAATGTTCTTCTTTGTCTTCTCTTAATATTTATTTTGTGGCTCATATTGTTCAGGCTTACAAATGATATTAACATTATCTTGGATTAGAATCCTTATTACATTTGCACAGGATACATCTATGTCTCACAATTTTGTAAAGAAAAATGAGAAACCTTGTCCTGTATAGTTGGGTGTCAACTTGATGCAAGCTAGAGCTATCTGAACAGAGGGCACCTCAAATGAAAAAAAAAAAATGCCTCCATAAAATTCAGCTGTAGGGAATTTTCTTAATTAGTTAATGATGAGGGAGAGTCCAGATTATTGTGGGTGGTGTTATCCCTGGGCTGGTGCTTTGGGGTTCTATAAGAAAGAAAACTGAGCAAGCCAAGGGGAGCAAGCAAGGAAGTAACACCCCTCCATGGCCTCCGTGTTGGATTCTGCCTCTAACTTCCTGCCCTGTTTGAGTTCCTGTTCTGGTCCTTTGATGATGGTCTATAATACAGAAGTGTCAGCTAAATAAACTTCTTCCCAACTTGCTTTTTGGTAATGCTGTTTTGTTTTGTTGCAGCAATAGAAATGTAACCTAAAACTGTAGTAGTTGGAAAAGTCTTTGTTCACATAGAGTCTTGTGTTTGAATGCTTGGCCCATAATGAGTGGCATTTTTAGTAGGTATGACTTTGTTAGAGAAAGTGTGTCTTTGTGTGAAAGTGAGAATTTGGGCTTTTAGGTCTCATGTGCTCAAGCTCTCTTCAGTGCAGAATCCAGTCTTCTCCTGGCTATCTTTGGATCAAGATGTAGAACTCTTGGCTCCTCTAGCATCATGTGTCTGTCATGATGATAATAGACTAAACCTCTGAAACTATAAGCCAGCCCCAATTAAATGTTTCCTTTATAAAAGCTGCATTGATCATGGTGTCTCTCACAACAATGGAAACCCTAAGACAGCAGCTAAGTAAAATGTCCTTCAGAAAAACCTGGCCAATCTCTTTTACAGTTATGGCTACTGGATACTAAATTATTGTATACCTTTCCATCAACTTAGTTGAAAAGGAATTGTCAGGGGAGCACATTTTTCATACAGTTGGGTAAATTTGATTCTGTCTGTTCTTGTCAAATGCATTATATACTTTAATATATTACATAGCGGTCTACCCAGTTTAAAAGAAAATGCTGAGATAAATAAAACGCTAAAGGTCTAAGAAAGGAATCTAGGTACAAAGTTTTCACACCACTATTTCACAAACTGGTGGTCCTAAAAAACAAAATGATAACTATTTTCCAAATCTTCTGAATTAGTTTTAAATTTTTGTCATAAACTGCATCAATTTTACTGGCTTACACAAGAAATATATTAACTTTACAAGCGAGGATGGCAGAAGTCCTTAAGTCCAACTTGAGGCAAGGTGACTATATGCTGCTACTGCTAGAGGCTCTAAGGAAAGATCACCGGATTAATAGCAGACGTCATTGAGCTGAGGCTCTAGAAGCAAAGCTGTCATTTTGTATTAGCTGTCCACACAAGTCTTTCCCAGCATCTGGAGCTGCAGCAGTCCTTTACTCACATCCCTCTTCCTCCAGTCGACCCAAACACCATGAAATTTCAAGTGACTTTTATTCTTTCAGAAAAATGCCCAGATTTTCTTCTGCTAAAATGAGTTCTTCTTGCTGTGGTGTCTCCAAATGGAGCACAAGCAAACTGTGGCCCATCTGACGGCAGTCAGTTCAGCCATGTGTATTTCCATATCTCCTCAGCTCAGTTTACATTTAAACTTTAAAAATTGATACCTCAACAAATGATTAGACTTTTACTGAACATTTAGAAAACAATATCCCATTCCCCAAATAACTTTGAAAAGTTTCATCATTGTAGTAGCAAAACCTAATACAGATACTGGCAAAAATAGTTTTAAAAAATAGCTGCAAAAATATGTCAAATAGTATGTATTAATTTGGATTTTCTTGGATTTCTTTTTCACTATGTTCATTGAATTCTTATTTTATTCATTTTGGCATAAAAATAAAAAGTTTGTTGTACTCTGTCCATCTCAATCAGTGATTCAATGGACTACTTTCACAAACAGGAAAAGCTGACTTTTCAAATGTTCTGGATTCTCCTTTTGCCTTTCTTCCTACAATTTTAATCTCTTCAGCAGTAAGTTTAGTCTTTTTTATTTGATTTTATTTATATATTTATTTATTACAACTTATTCACTTTGTATCCCCACTGCACCCCCTCCCTTCTCTCCTCCCAGGACCACCCACCCTCCTTCTTCTCCCCCTATTCCCTTTCCCTAGTGTCCTGATGGGGAGGACCTCCACCCCTTCAATCTGACCCTAGCTTATCAGGTCTCATCAAGGCTGGATGTATTATCTTCTTCTGTGTCCTGGAAAGGCTGCATCCCTCAGGTGAAGGTGAGCAAAGAGCCGGCCACTGAGTTCATGTCAGAGACAGCCCTGTACCCCTTAATATGGAAGCCACTTGGAAACTGAGCAGCCTGTGGCCTGCCTTTGAACAGGGTCACAAGGTCCTCTTCATGCATGGTCCTTACTTTCAACGTTAATCATTGTAGGCATCCCCTTGGTCCAGGGTGGTCTATTTCTTAAGAAATAAAATTGAGTCTGGAAAGATGGCTAAGTGGCAAAGCTTTTTGTGACTTATCCTAATGACCTGAATTCAATTCCTGGACCCAGAGAGTAGAAAACAAAGAACCAACTCTTTCAACAACCTGTCCTTTGATCTGACCACACATATGCCTTAGCACACATGGCCCTGAACATCACACACACACACACACACACACACACACACACACACACACACACACACAATATAATCAAAATATTAAGAAGCAGCAATGAGAAAGTAAGATAAAGCAGTCTGTTCTAGAACCCTGGTGACATGCAGAGAAGAACAGCAGAAACAGACTCTAGTGGAATACGAAGACCCGCGCGTACAGATTCTTACACTTTTTTACTTATTCAGGGAGCGATCCTTACTCTGTTAGTGTGGGTGTCTCCACTTCTAACAATATATCAGGATGCAGACTGATACTCTTCGGGATGGTTACCTTTTGGCTTTATATCAATTTGTTTAAGTGTTCAGTTTGGTGAGTTGCTCACTTAAAAGCCCTAGGAAAAAAAAGAAGCAGACACACCAAAAAGGAGTAGATGGCTGGAAATAATCAAACTCAGGGTTCAAATCAATAAATTAGAAACAAATAAAACAATTCAAAGAATCAATGAAACCAAGAGCTGGTTCTTTGAGAAAATCAACAAGATAGACAAACCCTTAGCCAAACTAACTAAAAGGCAGAGAGAAACTATCCAAATCAACAAAATCCAAAACAAAAAAGGGGATATAACCACAAACACTAAAGAAATCCAAACAATCATTAGGTCATACTACAAAAGCCTATATGCCACAAAATTTGAAAATCTAAATGAAATGGACAAATTTCTTGATAGATTCTACATGCAAAAGCTGAATCAAGACCAGATAAACCAATTAAATAGTCCTATATCCCATAAGGAAATAGAAGCTGTCATCAAAAGTCTACCATGCAAAAAAAGCCCAAGGCTAGATGGTTTCAGTGCAGAATTCTACCAGACCTTCAAAGAAGAGCGAACAGCAATGCTCTTCAAACTATTCCACAAAATAGAAGCAGAAGGAGCACTACCAAACTCATTCTATGAAGCCACAGTAATTTATTCAAAGTAGTTTTACTTTTGGAGAAAATGTTTTTACTGGGTGCATCTATAAACATCTACAAAGCATTACACTCAGGGTCATTCAGAGCTGTTCAGAGTTGTTCAGTCACCTTGGTACCTAAACCTCACAAAGACCCAACAAAGAAAGAGAATTTCAGGCCAATCTCCCTCATGAACATCCATACAAAAATATTCAACAAAATACTTGCAAACTGAATCCAAGAACATATCAAAGATATCATCCACTACAACCAAGTAGGCTTCATCCCAGGCATGCAGGGGTGGTTCAGTATACCGAAATCCATCAATGTGATCCACCACATAAACAAACTGAAGGAGAAAAATCACATGATCATCTCATTACATGCTGAAAAGGCATTTGAAAAAATAAGTTTTTTCTTGTGATTTCAGATGGTTTACTCAATGTTTATTTGGCCCCATGTGGTTTGGTAGAAAATTATAGCACATCATTGTGTAGAGAAGGAAAAATTCTCAAATACTAACAGGCAAGAAGCAAGGAGAAAAGTATGCAGTAAGAATCAAGGAAAAATACAACCAGCAATAGGCCTTCCTTACCTCATTGCCTATTTTTTTATATCTAGGGAAGAATCCATCAACGGATTAAAGCATCTATTTAGTTAGACATCTTTTGATATGCCTTTCTAGAGATGCTCTCACAGGCACATCAGAGAGGTCATTTGCTAATTTCTTACTTGTTTTTAAATCCAATCAAATTTATAGCATTAACCTTGATAGTAGCAAAATTACAAAAGTAATTTATCTTTTCAATATATCAGGAAAACAACAAAAAAAAGTTACTAATGCAAACCATCTTATCTAATTTCTCACTTACTGACAGTTTTGGCAGAATTAAACTACTGGATTAAATAGAATAGAGTACATATCTAATATAATTTCTACAAGACATAATATAGTTGGAATCACATTGAGAGAAGGTGTCATGGTTCAACAGAATCAGGGGGTATCCAATGCATGATCAAAATGCAGTCTACAAAAGAGGCCAAAAAAGAAGAGAACACCAACAGTGTAAGCAACCAAAAGTGCCTTCTCCCATAGCACAGTTGTGGTTTTGAAAAGTTAAGATAGATCAGGCATTAAGTGATATTCAAAACCAAAGAATCCTTATTATATACTGTTGTTTTTAAGATTTTCACTGAGAAAGACTGAGTCCATATTTTTTACATAATACTCTAAATTAAAAAATGAAAATTAGAGAGGAAAGAATTTGTGTTTTCATACATGTTTATAAAAAAATCGGTGCAATATCATCTATCAGAATTTGTAAACAACACATTCATACAAAGATCACAAATAGTGAAATAAATAAATTAGAAATGAGTACGAACTGGATTTTTTCAAATTTCTTATTGAGGAGACTGGCAATCTTGCCTGGTTACAGAAAATGACTGGTTCAGGACTCTGTGCCCCCTCTACCAGCAGACTTAGCTAGGGTGATCCTAGTAGATTCCTAGGAGTTTCCATGATGCTAGATTTCTACCTCACCCTCCAAGTGCCCCAAATTCCAGCTAACTCTACCACTCTTCTCTCCTTCTATGTTTTCCCCACCTGATCCCTCCTGTTCCCATCACCACCTGCCAGTAGTTGACCTGCAAAATCTATTCTGTTTCTTCTTCCCAGAGAGATTGGTGCATCCTTTCCTGGAACCCTCCTTGTTCCTCATGCTCTCTGGGTCTGTGGATTGTAGCATGATTATCCTTTACTTTATATCTAATGTCCACTTCTAAGTGAATATATACTATTTGCCTTTCTGGGTCTGGGTGGCCTCATTCAGGATATGTTTTAATTTTTAATAAGTAAAATAGAACATGAGTTTCAAGTCATGTGTCAAATCTGAGAAGTGAGTGACATTTATGGGAAAAGACTGGGCTACTTGTCTATCACTGAACAAATACTGGGATGTTATTTATTTTATGGAACGAGGATGGAGAAACAAAACATGGTGCCTGCACTCACCAGTCAGAAACAAGATAAAACCATTTCCCATTTCTTCAGTATCAAATGAATTGTGAGGGCCATGCAATGCTCGGCACACTTTCCCATCACCACAAACCTGGTAGGTTAGACCCAGTGACTTTCATCATCATGTTTCACTTTGGAGAGGTAATACAGCAGAATAATTGCAAGAGACAGAGCCATACTCATAAATTACAGCAGTATTTTTGATATCACTTCTCAACTTCATTTCTAGCATATTCATTTCTGCCTTTTAATATTTTTTGGCTTGCATAACTACTGCCTTGTATCTGAAGTCCAGATAACCTCATTATTTTGGTAAGTTTCAACAAGCACTAATTGGAATACAGAAAGTCCTTAGTAATATGTACTGCTCAAATTATATAAGTAAAGTAACTTCTCCATGAAGAGTATAAAAAGAAATGAAAAGGAAGGTACTTATTAGTTTCAGATGTTAGGTAATTAATAAGCAAATATTCAAGAAAGATTGATTTACTCTAACATTAACATGGGCTTAGTGTTTTCTTTTTTACTTTTGAGTTATTATTTTTAAGTCAATGTGTATGTTATTTGGTAAAAGTAAATAAAATGTGTATTTTAAGGTGCTGAATAGCAGTAGGTAATAGTCAGAAAATTGAACAGTATGTAGTAACATTTCAGGATCCAAGCATTTCTAGTAGCCAACTACAAAAGATAGAGAATGAAATTTAGATAACGATCATAATTGATTATGAAAAAAGCAGAGGAAATACATGACTGATTTTGAGTGTTTTCTAAGACTATGTTCCAAAAGAAAATGTATAAAGGTCTGTGAGTCTGGCAAGGCTGCCTTTAGGCTCTGTGCGTATCATCAGTGACATTTTACATGTCTACTGTCCAATCAATCCTGTGGAAATAATTATCACACAGTATTAGCTGTGAATTCATTCATCACGGTGTCATTTATAAAGGCCTGCTGCCTAAAACCACAATAACAAATAAGGAAAGTTTGCCAGATAAACTAGCACAAATATTCAATGAAGCACTTTACAATTATATTGCTTCCCTAGGGAAATTACGATGATAAAAGTAGATTGATCTCTAAGTCTTAGAATTTGAGTCTGTACCTTTCATCACTGAATTAGTATCACTTAAAATACCTTATCTTTGTTGGTAACTTAAATATGTGATAGACAACAATAAAGAAATTAAGGTAGTAGAATCCCATTTCAATGTGTTTAAAATATTTTTACTGGTAAAATAGTGATCAATAATTTCCTCTTGTTTACGTTTTCCATTCATTTCTGTTTTTTAATTTTATACTGTAGTACCTAATAGATATCATATCTACTTTATCTTTGTGATGTTTAGTGTTAACTGTGAACTTGGAAGGTTTTAGAACCACCTAGGAAATGGGGTTCTGGGCATATCTGTGAAGGATTATCTTGTTTACATTAATGTAGGTGGGAGACTAGGACTGGATGGTTCCATTTCCCAAGCAGGTTGTTTTGGACATTGATAAAGGAGATGAGAAATAGTATAAATATATTTATTTCAAATATTGTATTTTATTACTGATCTATTACATCTGTTCACATTTTATTAACATACTGACAATATATTTTCATGTAGTGTACTGGTATTATTCATTAAATTATATATTTAATTTTTTTTCAAACTAGAAATTAGTTTAAAATTTTGATGTAGATGAATTGACATAATAGATTTATTGAAAAGTTTCTGATTTAAAGAGAATATAGTGACTTTAATTTTCTTCTCAGTTATAAAATGTTTTGAATCATTTCTAACTTCAAATATGCATTGTTTCAAATAGGTATTTGTAGTCAAGCTTAAAATAAATATGACTAAAATGTGTATTAAGATGACCTGCTATAAAGAATTAAAAATAGAGTGGAACAAAAGAATAGTGAAACAGAAAAGGGTTAAACCAGGTGGGAGAGTGGAGAGCAAGTAGAGGAAGGATTACAGGGAATAAAAATTACACTAAAGGTCTTTTAAAAACAGTTATATGGAAACGTAATATAGTTGAAGGTCCCAAATTGTAGGCATACACATAAATAAAAGAGTTAAAATGTGTCTACACTATAATGAGGTAAGAATGGCCTTTACCAGCTATTACAGAATAACAAATAGAATTCCCAGTGCCAGAAGTGTGTAACTAATTTTTTTTTTTTTTTGGACGTTCAGTTTCCACTGACTCTCAAACATTATAGGCTATTGCTGATGCTATCATCTGTCCTCTTTAACTTGATAGGACTCCATTGCTGAAGACAAAAAAGGAGACAGCAGAATGCTCAGCCCTAAATTGAACATACATACCACGTGCATGAATAGATGAGCTGAGCACAGAGACCCACTATAGTAAGGATAACGATAATTGTGAGCTTCTAAGAGAGAGAACCCTTTTTTTTTTTTCTCTCTCTCTCTAAAAGTGCAGCTTCTTGTTAGGTCAAAACATGTTCCAGAGGGAAGATCTTTCACCCAATAATACTGGAGCAGAACAAATTGGTCTTGATGGGTGGGTAGAAAGAGAATGTAGGGCGGGGGTGGGGGGCAAGATGGCGGCGCCGGGAGAACACTGTGTTTGAGAAGCAGGACAACACACTCCGTGCAGCGACCAAGAGACTGAACTCTGGGCTGTAAAACAACAGCTGTCATGTTTCCCAGGTGAGGGGAGGCCCCACGGTGTGGGAATCAGTCGGGTCCACTCTTGGGCCACACAGCCAGAACCCGGAAGAGAAACCTGCTAACGCGGGCTTTGGGTCTCCAGGCTGGTGCCGCAAGTCTGTATGACCCTATCACTTTCCCAGGCTGATTGGCGGGCACAACAGTGCCAAACACTGAAAAAAAAAAAAAAAAAAAAAAAAAAAAAAAAAACACGGGGAAGCAAAGTTTCGAGACTGTTCACGGGTCACCCAGGCTTTCCCTGGAAGGTATCAATGACCGCAGGTACCCGCCGCCATCACAACAGAGCTCCTGAGATCAGGGATGAGAAAACCCAATCCTTTCGGGCACACCCCCAAACGCCGCCATAACCCTGCCCCGGCAGAGCGGAGGGTTAGAGAGGCACACAGCGGCTTCACTGTGCCGGAACTCCAGTGCTGCCGGCTGCTCCTAGCAAACAAACTTCAGCTTGGGATCTGGGACTGTGGTCATACTACACGTCCTGAGATTCTCCTGCGTCCAGCACAATAAGGTCTAGCAGCAAGTTCTATCACGGGAGCCCCCCTCCCCAACCACTGGCAGAGAAACCCCGGCGCAGGATCAGACTGAGAAGCCCCAACCCCTTCTGGCACTCCCCTGAGAACACCTCCATAAGCTTGCCCTAGCAGAGGGGAAGGTCAGAGGGGAAGGACAAAGAGGCAGCCTGCCAAGGACACAGCACACTCTCGCCAGCTCACCCAGCAGCCCTTAGCAGAGAAGCCTAAGCTCTGGATCTGAGGACACTCAACCCTACCTGGTACTATCTCAGGATCAGCAAACATAGGTTCTACAGCCAGGCTGCTTCTGGCAGAGAGATCTGGGCCCAGGATCTGGGATTGAGAACACTCAACCTAACTCTTTCCCGTACCACCCCGGACCAGTCAACATAACCCCTCCAGGCAGAGGGAAAAAACAGAGAGTCAGCACACAGGAAAGGTGGACACCGAGTCCTGTGGCTACAGTGTCACAGAGCAGACTGTTAGCCTACCCGTGCACTCTCCGCAACAAGACAAAATCAGACAGTAGTGAGCAAGGGGAACCCATGTGCATTCCAACACATGGGTTGGAATGCAAGAGAATGAGTGAGCCTTCTAGGGAGACTTTGCTCCAGACCCAGGACCTCTCCACAGAAGCAACCAAACGAGATCCCTGAAACCCACACCCCTAGTGTGGGCATCATAGGGATTCTTGGGATAGCGACCCCAACATTGACGCCTCTGCCTTGCAGGTCCACCAGTGTAATCCAGGCAAACAATCCCTGGATCTCAGACAGAACTGCATAATAGTGGCTTGCAGGCCACTGCAATAGTCAGAGAATCCGCACTTGCACATTGTGCCCACTAAAAGTGCATGCGAATAGCACCAGCGTCACATTCCTTACTTAGGCAAAACTGAAACCACAGTGCACACTCACAAACCAGTGAACCTCTCTCATCTTCCTGAAAACAATCTAGAAAACAGAAACAGAGGATCATAGCCCGAACTACAATCTCGAGGAACAAACAGTGAGGATTATAAATAACCAGATGGCTAGAGGCAGACTTAAGAACACTCCCAACAAAAATAGGACATAATGACCTCACCAGCAACCCCACAAAACAATGGACACTTCAATTCACTAGATATACAAGAAAATAACCACAAAACTGTTTCTCCAGCTATTAGAGGCCCATAAAGATGAAATGAACAAGGCCCTCAGAGAAATAACCAAAGAAGTTGAGACTAACCAAGAGGAAACAAATCGTGCTCTCAGAGAAATTACCATGAAAATTGAGGCAAACAAAGAAGAAATGCACAAAGCTCTCAAAGAAATGTCCACACAAATGAAGGCAAATAAAGAAGAAATAAACAAAGCTCTCATAGAAATACAGGCAATTCTACCCAAAGAAGGAGAGGCACAATTAGTGATACATAGAGAGGAAACGGACAAAAAAATAGAAGCTGTCATTGAAAAGCAGGACTCCACATTCAAACAGATAAAGGAAATGGTACAAGACATGAAAACAGAATTAGAATCAATAAAGAAAACACAAGTAGAGAAAAACCAGGAGCTGGAGAACATACAGAAAAGATCGGGAACTGCAAAGGTAAGCATCACCAACAGAATACAAGAGATGGAAGAAAGAATCTCAGGAGCCGAAGATACACTTGAAAAAATTGACACTTTTCTCAAAGAAAAAATAAAATCAGAAAAGTTCCAAACACAAAACATCCAAGAAATCAAGGACACCATGAAAAGACAAAACCTAAGAATAATAGGAGTAGAAGAGAAAGAAGACATCAGGCTCAAAGGTCAGGAAAATATTTTCAAGAAAATTATAGAAGAAAACTTTCCAACTTAAAGGAGATGGCCATAAACATACAAGAGGCCTACAAAACACCAAGTAGACTAGACCAGAAAAGAAATTCTTCACGACACAGCATAGTCAAAACACTGAACCTATAGAACAAAGAAAAAATTCTAAAAGCAGCAAGGGAAAAAGGCCAAGTAACATATGAAGGTAGACCTATCAGAATCACACCAGATTTCTCAACAGAAACTATGAAAGCCAGAAGGGCCTGGACAGAAATCATACAGTCCTTAACGGACCACAGACTCCAACCCAGACTACTATACCCAGCAAAACATTCAATCAACATAGACAGAGAATTCAAAATATTCCAAGACAAAACCAAATTTAAACAATATCTACATAGTATCCCAGCTCTACAGAAGATACTAGAAGGGAAACTCCAAACCAAAGAAAACAACTACATCTAAGGAAACAAAGGAAATAGATAACTACACAACAACAACAACAACAA
>REGO01000733.1:628674-649468 GCA_010120015.1 Rhombomys opimus | reverse complement strand
TTATTCTCTTTGTATCCTAGCTGTAGCTCTGTCCTTCATCTCCTTCTGGCCCCACCCTCTCTCCCTCTTTCTCCTCTATACTTCTTCCCTAGTCCACTGGTAGGGGAAGTACTCCTACCTTACCTTCTGAGCCTAGCCTATCAGGTTCAACCAGGGCTGTCTGGATCCTCTATGGGCTGGCTAGGTCACCCCACTAGGAAGAAGTGATCAAGGCGCAGGCAACTGAATTATTGTCAGAGCCTGTCTTTTCTCCTGTTACAAGGGAACCCACATGGTGAATAAGCTGTCTATGGGCAACATCTGAGCAGGGGGTCTAGGTCCTCTCTATGTATGGTCTTCGCTTGATGAATCAGTCTCGGCAGTCCCCCTGGGCCCTGCTTTTTGTTTTACTTTGTTGTTCTCCTTATTTGGCTCCTATCGCCACCAGGCCCTTTAATATCCCCCTTCTTCTATAAGACTCTGCCCTCTATCCAAAGTTTGGCTATGAGTCTCTGCATCTGTCCTCAATCCTCTGTTGTTTGGAGTCTTTTAAAGGATGTCTGTCTGTGGTAGGCTCCACTCCAGTTTCCTCTCTTCTATCACTTTCAGTGTCTATTTTTTTTTCCCTTGTGAGTGAGAACTAAGTGTTTTCCCTAGGGTCCTCCTTAATAGTTTAGTTTCTTTAGGTCTATAGATTTTAGTATGTTTATCCTATATAATATAGATAATATCACTTATAAATAATGTAATTTAAATAAAAAATAAATACCAGTGAGTTACTCCATTGCAAATATTTTTTTCTTTTTTTTTATTCTTTATTAATTTTACTTTATTCATTTTGTATCCTCCCTGTTGTTCTCTCCCTCCTCCCGTCCCAGTCCCTCCCTTTCTCCACCCTCTGCATGCATGCCCCTCCCCAAGTCCACTGAGAGGGTGGTCTTCTTTTCCTTCCTTCTGATCCTAGTCAATTAGGTCTCATCAGGAGTGGCTTCAGTGTCCTCTTCTGTGGCCTAGTAATGTTGCTTCCCCCCTCAGGGGGAGGTAATTAAAGAGCAGGTCAATCAGTTCATGTCAGAGACAGTCCCTGTTCCTATAACAATGGAACCCACTTGGACACTGAACTGCCGTGGGCTACATCTGAGCAGGGGTCTTAGGTTATCTCCATGCATAGTCCTCAGTTGGAGTATCAGTCTCAGAAAAGACCACTGTGCTCAGAATTTTTGGTTCTGTTGCTCTCCTTGTGGCGCTCCTGTCCTCTCCAGATCATACTGTTTCCCACTTCTTTCATGAGATTCCCTGCACTCTACCCAAAGGTTGCCCATAAGTCTCAGCATCTGCATTGATAGTCTGCAGGGCAGAGCCTTTCAGAGGTCCTCTGTGTCAGGCTCCTGACTTGTTCCCTCTTTTCTCCTTCTTCTGATGTCCAACCTCTTTGCCTTTCTGGATAGGAACTGTGCATATTAGCAAGAGTCCTCCCTCTTGATTAGTTTCTTTAGGTGTACAGATTTTAGTAGTTTTATCCTATATTATATGTCTATATGAGTGAGTATGTACCATGTGTGTCTTTCTGCTTCTGGGATAGCTCACTCAGGATGATCTTTTCCAGATCCTACCATTTACCTGCAAATTTCATGATTTCCTTGTTTTTTATTGCTGAGTAATATTCTATTGTGTAGATATACCACTATTTGTGCATCCATTCCTCCACTGAGGGGTATCCTGGCTGTTTCCAGCTTCTGGCTATTACAAATAAGGCTGCTACAAACATGGTTTAGCAAATATCCTTACTGTGTACTTGAGACTCTTTTGGATATATGCCTAGGAGTGGTATAGCTGGATCTTGAGGAAGCGATATTCCTGGTTGTCTGAGAAAGTGCCAGATTGCTTTCCAGAGTGGTTGTACAAGTCTTCATTCCCACCAGCAGTAGAGGAAGGTTTCTCTTTCTCCAAACCTCTTCAGCATGTGTTGTCTCTTGAGTTTTTTATCTTAGCCATTCTGATGGGTGGTAAGGTGAAATCTTAGGGTCGTTTTGATTTGCATTTCCCTGATGGCTAATGAGGTTGATAATTTCTTTAAGTGTTTTTCTGCCATTCGATATTAATCTATTGAGAATTCTTGGTTTGGCTCTGTGCTCCATTTTTTAATTGGTTTACTTGATTTTTGGCTGTTTAACTTCCTGAGTTCTTTATGTATACTGGATATTAGTCCTCTGTCAGAGGGTTGGTGAAGATCCTTTCCCAATCTGTAGGCTGTTGTTTTGTTCTGATGACAGTGTCCTTTGCTTTACAGAAGGTTTTCAGTTTCATGAAGTCCCATTTATTGATTGTTGCTATGATTTTTTTTATTTACTTAATTTTTCATTATTTGTTTAGTAAATTTGGAAAAGAAATTAAATGTCTTCAGAATTTTAGAAACAGAATTAATGTGTATACACAAATTACATATTCTTAATAAGAAGACTTGACCCTAATATCATGTTTTATATTACAATTTTTGAGATATTTCTGATGAAACATACTATTCAGTAAAATAATATAATCATAATGATCTAATGAGAAATTAATATTTTAAATTACATTTAAGTTCATGTCAGAGACTGTCTCTTCTCCCTATTAGGGAACCCACATGAAGACTGAGCTGTCTATTGGCTACATCTGAGCAGGGGGTCTAATTCCTTTCCATGCATTGCCATTGGTTGGAGGATCAGTCTCTACAGGACATCATGAGCCCAGATTTTTTGCCTCTGTTGGTCTCCTTGTGGAGTTCCTATCCCCTCCACATCTTTTATCTCCCCTTCTTCCATAAAATTTTCTATACTCTGCCCAAGGTATGGCTCTGAGTCTCAGCATCTGCTTCAATACCTCGTTGAGTAAATTTTTTTTTCAGAGACCCCCTGTGAAAGACTCCTGTCCTGTTCCCTATCTTTTCCTACTTCCAATATCTATCCTGTTTGCCCTTCTGAATGAGGATTAAGCCTCTTCCCTAGGATCCTCCTTGTAGTTTAGCTTCTTTAGGACTATAGATTTTATTATGTTTATCCTATATTATGTAGCTGATATCCACTTATAAGTTAGTGTATATTCTTTGTGTCTTTCTGCTTCTGGGTTACCTCACTCAGGATAATCACTTACAGTTCTTACAAATGAGGTACCATCACATTTAAGAGTGAAATCTACAATATATCTACATGGCTAAAGAGCTCTGATAGTACCACTTATCAGGTAAAACCTTTTAAACATCCAGGCCATGCTATCAACATGACAAGTTATCATATTGAGGAAGTGTAGAACATTTTCAGATTCTGATGCAAAATCGTGGCTGGGTGTTTCTTTCTGTATAATTACACATGTTGCAGTAGTAGATTATCAAAATTGCAGCTTTTCTTCTTGGAAACAACAAAACAATTAGAACTCTTTCATGGGATTCTACTTTGTAAGTGAAAGGTTTATTTTGTCTTAAGATAATCAAATTCATTATTTAACAAATTCTTTTTGTTTACTTCATCTATTATTTCAATTTTTCTGGCAATATCCTATGCTTACATAGCTGCCCCCTAGACTATAATGGAAGGGAAAATTGAATTACCAGTCAACATAAAACCCATAAATAATTAATATATTTTTAAATAGAAAGTTTTGAACAGAAGTTAAAACAGTTGCTGTGCTTTAGTGAAGTCTGTTGGGAGACAAGCATTTTGGGTAATGGACAACATGATTAAGTGTGAATTAAAAATAGGAGCACATTTGAAGAGTAAGGAAGAGTCAGTAGTCTTGAAATATAGTGCAAGTGAGAGTGCAGGCAGGGAAAAAATCTCAGAAGATAAAAAGCTGGGACATTGGACATTTTATAAAAAAGTCCCTGTTAACATTTCACTAGCAGAAAATAAGCTGACTACAAATGATAGACACATTAACGATACCTGTGCAACCTTAAGGCTATCTTGCAAATACTCTAAGTTATCTATAGACATGAGTGTATTGTTTTCTAGGAAAGAGAAATGGGTTTTCTAGAAGTTGTGAAGTACAAAAGAGAAAAAAGAACAGAAAGGGGAAGAGATTTTTTTTTTCTGAATTCCATCCACGTTGTATTGATATTTGTAAATAAGAAAATATGGAAGCCATAAAACTTAAACGTTTGCTTTATACCTAGTGTGAAAACCCTGGACACTTCTTTTGTTTCATACATGAAAAAAACTTTACTCTTTTTTTTAAGCAAGTTTTATTTTTTTTTATTAGTTACATTTTATTAACTCTGTATCCCAGCCTTATCCCGCTCCCTCATTCCCTCCCATTCCCATCCTCCCTCCCTCATCTCCTCCCTTCCTCTTTCCAAGTCCACTGATTGGGGAGGACCTTCTTCCTTTTCATCTGACAATGTTTCATCAGGAATCTTCACGACTGGCTGCAAACTGAACTCTTGAAAAATTAAGGCATAGGTTACTGTGACATCCTTATCTTAACACCCAGGTTTCTTTATAACTTTTACGTGTTAGGTAATGAAAAACAAGATTAAAATAATCATTCCAAAGAAAATAACCCTGTTAATAGTAGAGAAGAAAATAGTGAATGTATGAACAGTTGTCAAAACGGTGAGTAGGAAACCATTTATATACAGTTAATACAAGTTAATGCAAGCCAAGTTAATGCAAGACAGGTCTATTCCATTGCTCTTAAGGTTAAATGAAACATAATGGTACCTATGAATGTATCATGTTTAGATATAAAATTTGCTTCTTGTAAACGTTATACATACACACATATGTGTGTATATATATATATATAATGTACATTTATGTATGTGTATGCATATGCACAGACATAAACACTTCTGTGAAAGGACCTAGCCCCAAGAAACTGAATCATATGTCAAATGTCTGTGTATATGATTATTCATTTCTGATAATGAGCTTTATAAAAAGTCACATGGTATGCTTTGTTGAATTAACTTTGGCCAGCTGTCATAACATATATAACAAATAGTCACAAATCTAGAATTTACTTATAGGGTTTTCACGATATGCTTTTATCATGATAATTATCAGTCCAAATGAATTATCAGTCAGAAGAGAAATTCTTAGAAAATGAAATATGTTTAGAACACTGCTAAAAACATAGCAGCTCCAAACTAGGCTATTCTACTCACTGACCAGTGTTGTTTAATTTTTGAAACATGGTTAAGCCACAAGTAAATATTTGATAAGCAAATTACTTGCGGAACACTTTTTTCTTTTGTTGAAACCAGCAAATACATATTTTGTTAAAATACACTATTTGATTTCTCATTAGCAAAAATAAAAAGGTAATGTGTTTATAACAGCTTGTTTGGGAGTTTAGATTTTTATGTTTTCAGTATGCTTGAGTGGTGCATAATTATGTTTTCACAAGAATTTGGTATGCACAAGCTGGTTGAACTTTCCTTATTACAGAACACTTTAATTATTAGTATAAGATACTTGCTAGGAAAAAAAAAATCTTTGAATTCTTATTCTTCCACACATCATTCTCTGCAACAATATTTTCAGCAAAAATCTGTTCATGTATTTGATACCAGGAATTATTTAAAACAGACTTTTCTTCATTTGACAAGAAGAAATGATCATATTAAATATATGTTACTAAGAACTAGTTACCTGAAGAAATCTTATCTTTGCTCTAAAGACAAACATTATAAAGCTGTTGGGAGCTGTGACTCCAGCGGCCTGCTTCGATATTTAAATCTCGGTGGAGAGATGGCTTTTAGCAGGCCTTTACTAATGGCAGAGAAGAACTTGCAAATCCATCTCCTTTTGTTTGTGACAGCAGGTGGGATAGCTTGTGAGGGTCACACCTCTTCTCAGGCTTCTTGTGGAAATTAACCCATTGTTCTGAGATTTTTACTAGCTAAAAGAAACTCCTACAAATAAACAGGTCAGAGGGCTGGAGGCAGAGGAGGAGGCAGAGACTAGAGACTTGCTGCCGCACTGCTTGCTGTGGCTGTCAAGTCTGGACCTTTAAAAGAAAGAAGGAGAGGAGGACCTCCCCTATCAATGGACTTGGGGAGGGGCATGCATGCAGAAAGGGGGGGAGGGTGGGACTGACAGGGGAGGAGGGAGGGGCTTATGGGGTGATACAAAATGAACAAAGTGTAATTAATAAAAGTTAAATAAAAAATTAAAAAAATGAAAAAAAAAACCTTCCCTGTGTGCTGTGTGTTTATTTTATTAATTTTAATCCTCACTCCCTACTCAAGAACTGTTTGACTCTGCTGGCTGGCTCTGGCATAAAGCATCACCAAAGAGCACCACAGAAGGCAACAATAATAATAATAATAATAATAATAATAATAATAAAGCTTTAGTTTTCTTTAAAATTCAGAAGTACCACATGCAGCATTTAGCTGTCAGCCTTTAAGTGACAACGAATCCGAAAGCATTTGAGAAGGTACATAGAGAGAAAGATGCACCTGAGTGTAAATCAGGGAAAAGAAAATCTCAGCACTTTCTACTTCCTGAGGCTAATGGTCTTTTGTAAGAGCATCCTTCAGGCACCTGTATTTTTCCCAGTGTGGCTTCTTTGCCTTACAAAGAGCAATGAATGCTATAAGGGAAACTGAGATCTATTTTCGGTGGTTCTTTTGAGGTCTTCAAGCATTAAATGTATTTTGCTTTTAATTGAGTAAATGACTTCCATGATTTAAAATTCACATTTATTGAAAATTCAGGAAAAAGAACATTATGATATTAAAAGTCGGTAATGAGAGCCTTGTGTTTGGTGGGTTAAAAAGATTGTGAAAGTATTTACATTAGGTTCTATGGTCAAAACCTCTATATTACACAAATACAATGAAAAAGAACAGCTACAAATTACAATAATGGAGAAGGAAACATGGTGTGACCAAGATTCTCAAAGACTAAAATATCGCTTTTTCCCTTCCCCCCTTAATTTAGATAGGAGGGCATTTTAAGAACCACGTTTCAAAGACATCACTTCAAGGTTCTTATTTGAAAGGAATACATCTCTCAGTTGTTTTTCTTTATAGAGTACATATACAAGATTAAAAGATATATGCATGCACACAACTAAATATATGCATGCACATATTTACAAAGTTGAACCTTTAGTGTATGCACTTATTCTTTATATATTCTTTTTCATTACATCCTGTACATTTTTCCTTTTGACATGTTTGGATTCCTGAGCTCTGCAGACTTAAATAGCAGACCACAATATTCCTTGTCTATTCTTTACTTTTGTCTATTGTTGTTTTGTCTGTTACTATTTCTTCAGAAGAATCTTAACCCAGAAGCCATTTTTATTTCTGTTTTCTTTCCTAGTCAATAAATTGTCTGAGGATAGATGAGCATCTGTAGAAATCTGAATCTAGGTCGGGGCTGACTATGATACCTGTAGAATGAAAAATACGTTAAAAATGGTGTAGAAATTATGAAGAAAGTAATATTGTTCACCCAAGATTACTCAAAAATTTGTTTCTAAAATGATAATCATTCATTAAAATTTATAGTTTGTTCATATTACAATGGAAATTTTTGTGGAATACAATAATGTTCCTGCAAAAATCAGCATCAATAGTGAGGCCATCTAGGGCCAGAGAGATGTAGTTATTCTCTGGAAAACAATGATATTTCTAGGGCCCTCTGTCTGAATTTTCTGTTTCACCAATTTCATAGCAAATCTTATAGTTTGTTATAATTTTAAATTTTTATTATTATTATTTATTACAATTTATTCACTTTGTATCCTGGCTGTGGCTCCTCACTCATCTCCTACTGGCCCAACTACCCCTCCTTTTCCTCCCTCCATATCCCTTCCCTAGTCCACTGATAGGCGAGGTCCTCCTACTCTACTCTCTGACCCTAGCCTATCAAGTCTCATCAGGACTGTCTGGATTCTCTTTCTCTGTGGCCTGGTAAGTCCACCTTACCAGAGGGAGTTGAACAAAGAGCAGGCAACCAAGTACATGCTATTGACTACCCCTGCTCCCCTTATAAGGAACTCCCTCTGAGACTGAGTAGCCCATGGGCTACATCAGAGCAGAGGGTCTAGGTCCTCTCCATGTCTGGTCCTTGGTTGATTCATCAGTTTCAGTAAATACCCCTGAGCCCAGATTTTTTGGCTCTGTTGGTCTCCTTGTAGAGCTCCTGTCCCCTTCAGGTCTTTCTCTCTCTCCCTTCTTTCATAAAATTCCCTGCACTCTGCTCAAAGTTGGGCTATGAGTCTCAGCATCTGCTTCGACACCCTGCTAGGTAGAGTCTTCAGGGGTCCTCTGTTCCCTCTTTTCTCCTACTTCCGATGTCTATCCTGTTTGACCTTCTGAGTAAAGATCAAGCATCTTCCCTAGGGTCCTCCTTGTTGTTTAGCTTCTTTAGGACTTTAGGTTTTTTCTATTTATTTATTCTATATTACATGTCTAACATCCACTTATACGTGCATATATACCATGTGTGTCCTTCTGGTTCTGGGATACCTCACTCAGTATGATATTTTCTAGTTCCCATCATTTGCCTGCAAATTTCATGATTTCCTTGCTTTTAATTGCTGAATAGTATTCCATTGTGTAAATGTACCACAATTTCTGTATCCATTCTTCAGCTGAGGGATATCTAATTTATTTCCAGATTCTGGGTATTATGAATAAAGCTGCTATGAACATAGTTAAGCAATGACCAAGATGGTAGAGTTTTAGTATTTTTAATGCTTTGATATGATATTATTTTGTTTTTAAAATTTTTCAAAGGGAAGAGAAAACTACAATTATTTATCAGTTAAAGCCAATCACGTAATTCTGATATACTATGTACCTGTTTTTGAGTCACCTGTTTTTTATACCACTGATGCGGTATAATAAAACCATTCACTGTAGGCTTAGATTGTTTTTTAATCACATACATTATTCAAGGTTCTTTAACACCTTTACCTCTCTTCTGACTACCCCCCAAACACACTTTAGATAGGAGATTAGTAGGGATAGGAGCTGTAGACCTCTTTTATTTACTTCCTGCTGATAAGGGTAGATAAGTCCCTTGGAAATTACCAAACTCAGTGATCAAGATACCAGCAGTCCAGTTAAAGCAGCAACAGTGGAACAATTCAGCAGAAGTGGCTAGACTCAGCAAGAATCCATCTAAGCAGCAAAACTCTTCCAATGTAGCCTAAGAAGCTCTCTGGAGCATTTGTCTCTGCAAAGACCAGCCATGCAAAAGCATAGGGATACAGAAAGTGTTGTCTCACTGTCTGTGGGCTTCTATTACTTCTCAGAGTCCTCACATGGATGTTTTGCAGCTAGCAAAAACCATGCCCCTCACATAAGGCAATTTTTTTCTTTTTCTTTTTTAATTTTAATTTTTTATATTAATTAAAGTTTATTCACTTTATATCCCAGCTGTAGCCCCGACCCTCATTCCCTCCCAATCGCATCCTCACTCCCTCATCTCCTCCCATGTCCCTTTCCAAGTCCACTGACCCTAGCTTATCAGGTCTCTTCAGGATTGGCTATAATGACCTCCTCTGTGGCCTCACTAAGGCTGCTCCCCCATCAGGCAGTTTTCAGCTGACAACACATCATATGCCTTTTCATGGGATCTGTTTTCTGAGGGGGCTGTTTTCAGCTCCCACGCTTGGAACCAAAACAAACAAACAAACAAACAAACATATTCACATGACACAACTGAGTTTCCAAAAAAGCTAGAACCATCCTTTTCAATTCAGCTTCAGAGATGTATTAAAATTAATGCAAAATAATTGATATAAGATTCTGAATTCTGTAATGAAAGCTTTGTTTTCTTTGTATGTTATGAAAATATGCTTTTGATTTAATCCTAAGTGTGGAATTTTAGTTAGGCTGTATGTTTGTCCACACCTGTTAATTGACACATGTGGGACATGATCTTTGCCATCTGATAACAGCCTTCCACATACCTCACAGACAGGGGAGTGGTCTAAGACTCTGAGAGTATAAATATGAGGCCGAGAAAGAGACTGTGTGACGGCATTCTGGAGTGGTGTTTGGTGGCAGTCGGTGTGGCGTTCAGTGTTGGCGTGTGATGTGGAGCAGTTTGGAGACCCTGTTTGGAGAGAACAGGGACCAGAGATGGTATGGAGCAGACAGATAAGAGAGCAATGCTTAGGGGCTCAGCAGCATGGAGAAGGCTGCTAGCTATGTTTGCAGTTGACAGAAATTAGTATAGCTCCTTAAAAGAACCCCTTGATCCTAAATAGCCAGAAAAAGTACAGGGGTCTGGGCCTCCTCTTCTCACTAATATTTTTTCTCTCCTATGTAAGGTTGGGGGGGTTGGTGGAAAGGAGGTAGAGGCCTAAACACCCCAAATAAACTAAAGGAAAAAACAGATACAAGTGGTTTTCCACTACAGAATGCAATGCAACAAATATGTGTATCTGAGAGCTCAAACTTTTAACAAAACATGTGGCAAGATTCAAGGCCTTGTGAGATTCAGACCCTGAATACTCCACAGGCCTCTATAATCCAGCTGTTCTCAATGGTCTCCAATCAAAAAAGTTATCATCCATTATATGAAGATGAAGTGGGAACGGTCTCTGAAAACTACCTCTAAAAGAGGAGAAATGGAGAAAAGTTCTAATTTGTGGTTCCTTACATGAAGAAAATATAATATCCAGCTAACAACATCAGCTCGCATATCGCTAAGACATAACTCCCATCATTAGCCTAGATGTATCCATTTGTAGGACTTACCATCAACATCTCACAACATAACTTGCATAAACGTCCTGTTGTTTCAAAACTTTTACCCTATATTTTACCCATGATATTTTTTTCAAATATCAGTAAGCATACAATTTTGGCTTCAGTTGGTAGTGTCAATGCATCACTTTTCAATTTACTAAGAATACTGACAGTGGATGATTCATATTGTGTGCACTTCTCTCACATCCTTGTTTGCATTTTGTTGTCTTTCAGGGTATTTGGTCTATACCCTGTAACTTATCTGCTGCAGAGATCAAATTCTAGCTTTCTTCCCTCCTTCAGGACAATTCTAAAAGTTCACTTCTCTCCAATGTGTTCAAATAACTAAAACTTTCTTTTGCAACCACATTGTGATATAGGTTGATTCTGTTGTCAGTCTTCACGTCCTCTGTTACTTACATGTACATTGTTCAAAAATATGAATCAACAGGCCTTACAGAACAATTCCAAGCTCAAGGTTTGCTTTCATAGTAAGCAACTTAAGGTAACTATCAAAGCTCTTATAGGCAGCAGAGTCTAGTGCGTCATTTTGGCAATGGATCACTTGCCAGATATTTTCCAATGAAAAGTCATTATTGGTAGTGAAACAGCATGTATATAGGTACTGGCATGCTGAAGCATTTTAGATATATTTATTATACTGTTATATATGATATATGTATTTATAATATATTTTCCTATATTAATATATCACATTATATACTATATATGATTATATATTGTATTATATAAGTATATAATGTTATGATATATTAATATGGTAATGATATATTGATATGTGTAAATATGTTATACATAAATAGGTTATATATTAATCTACTGATCTACTAATTGATTAATTAATTAATCTACTAATGCTTGACCAAAATGTAATATTAATGGAAATCTTGGTTGGTATGACATTGTACACAAGAGGCATATGTCAGGATGAATAAACAAATGTCACAAAATTCAGTGTAATCTCCACAGGTTTGTGGAAAGATATAATTACAAGGTTAGAATGATTGATCACTCACCTGCACACAAGGTGGGCTTCAGAATCTTTCTTTGACAGCATCTAGATGAAACCTTATCTTTTGTATTTCAAAGATGCACAAACCAGAGAAACAGAGTATGGACTCAATCACAACACAGTATCTTTATCAGCGATAATTTTTAGTCCCAGAAGGTGTCGTCAATGATGGTCAAGTCTACAGTAGAAAAGTGGGAACCTCTTACCAAAATGAAAAATCAACCACAGTTAAACAGAGCTCTTAAACTTCAAAACTTAGTCACTCACCCATTTTTATTAAGATGTTATAACTCCCTTACTTAAAGGCAACATGAAGGCTTCATATGAGGCAGAGTCTGACAATTTCATCTTTTCCTATCATTCTAATTAATAACAAATATTAAACTACAGTATCACACAGCTTGAGTCAAAAGGATAATGTATACAATGAAATAGCTTCAGGACTGAATAACAACTACCAGTGGCCACTGAGAGAATGTGCATGAGACTGTACTCAGAGCCAGCATAAGATAAATTGTATTGATCAACTTTTACCAAGATATAACAGAATTCTATCAACAAGATTTAACAGCTTGACATGAACTCTAAAACTTATAAACCAGATATAAACTGGGTTAAGGTGATTTTTAGAAGCATTAAAGAAAAAAGAACAGAGTAGGTGGGGTCAAACTGTTAGGATACCTAAAGCCAAGAGTTCAGAAAGAAATAAGAAACAGAGAGAAAGGCCCATATTGAAATAGCACTATGACAAAAAGCTAACCCCCCCCCCCCAAAAAAAACAGACTGTACTCCAGAAGGAAGATCAAAAGACACTTTACCAATTTGATAAGAATTCCCTGCTGAAGAAATACATTGTAAAAGTCTCTTAAATATCCAATGAATTATTATTTTGACGTCTTGAGAATCATTCTAAATGCTCGATGTCTAGTCAATTCTTAAAGATAATAACAGTGCCAGAGTAAAGAACATGGCCTTAATATGACTTTAACCCAGAGCTCATCCATTTCATCTACAACAGAAGAAATAGTATTTTTCTGCCTTGGTCATCCCAGAGCCAAGCACCTGACAACCAGAAACACTTCTCCAGCTTTAAGCCCACGGAAATTATTCAAGATAGATAATCATAAATTATGCACCCATCTCTGACTTACCTTATCTTCAGAAGGGGTTCTGTAAAAGAACAAAAGTAATAGAATGAGCTAACGATTATATGGGATTTACTAGAGTTGCTAACAGGCTGAGATCCACCAATCAGCCCAACAATGGCTCTCTCATGAGAAAAAGATCAAGGATCTAGTAGTTGTTCCGTTGATAAGGTTGGTGTATTAGCATTCCCAATCTGGGTCTGGAATGCTAAGGGAATCTCAGTCCAGTTTTCAGCCCACATTAGAATCCCAAAGAAGCAGATTTTAACCAGGATTTCACTAGGAACAGGATAGATGAGCTTGCCAGTGAAATTGAGGACAAGCAGCAAAAATCCAAAGGATTATTTTATTAATGTCTTTATTTTGATGGCTGCCACCAGAAGGCATTACCCAGATTTTAGGGTGAGTCTTCTGATCTAAACGATCAAGTTTAACTGTGGGTCTCTCACCTCAAATGTTCCAACCAAGAAGAATCCCTCACAGGTGTACACACATGGTTGGGTTTTAGTTAATACCAAGGTAGTCAAAGTTGAGAGCTATGATTAGCCATTACAAACCTGCAGTAAAGTACAAAGAAAGTGAAAGTAGGTTTTTTTGACATTTTTTAATTTCAATTTTTATTAATTACAGTTTATTCACTTTGCATCCCCCCTGTAGCTCCCTCACTCCTCCCCTCCCAATCCTACCTTCCCCTCTTCTCCATCCATGCTCCTCCCCAAGTCCACTGATAGGGGAGGTCTTCCTCTCCTTCCTTCTGATCCTAGTCTATCAGATCTCATCAGGAGTGGCTGCATTGTCTTCCTCTGTGGCCTGATAAGGCTGATTTCCCCTCAGGGGGAGGTGATCAAAGAGCCATCCACTGAGTTCATGTCAGAGACAGTCACTGTTCCCATTACTAGGGAACCCACTTGGAAACTGAACTGCCATGGGCTACATCTGTGCAGGGGTTCTAGGTTATCTCCATGCATGGTCCTTTGTTGGAGTTTCAGTCTCAGAAAAGACCCCTGTGCCCAGATTTTTTGGTTCTGTTGCTCTCCTTGTGGAGCTCCTGTCCTCTCCAGGTCTAATTATTTCCCCCTTCTTTCATAAGATTCCCTGCACTCTGCCCAAAGTTTGGCTATAAGTCTCAGCATCTACCTTGATACCCTGCAGGGTAGAGGCTTTCAGAAGTGAAATAGTTTTTAATTAAGACATAATTATATTATTTACCCATTTTCTTTTCATCCCTCCAACACCAACCATAACTTTCCCTACCATCCTCTTAAACATGTGGCCTTTGTCTAATTTTGTGTATATATACACATATTTCAATGTATTACTAAATATGTAAATATAATCTTGTAAGTACATATAATATTATTTATATATCTATGGTTTCAGGTATGACCACTTGTTAGTAACAAAAAATAAAATAAAATACAAAACTCATAAATATATTTTTAAATATATTTTATGATTATATTTAGGTTAAATCCCTAGGATAGGTAAGCTCATATACACAGAAGATTTATTAAGGGCTTCTAGAGGTTGAGAATAGTAGCTGGGAATGACTGACTGCTAATGGGTAAGAGGCTTATTATTGTGTTGATAAAAATCCTCTGAAAGCTATATTGGATGAATAGTTTTGTGAATCAATAAAAGTAAAAGACTCAGTTTTACACTTGATTAAAAAAAAAAGAGAGAGAAAATGAAAGAACAATGTGCTCCCATATTGGTCTCTTCCATCTTCTAACTTAATAGAAAATAATTTGCCAGTGGCTCACTCTTTTCTAAAGTGAATATGATGGAACAAAACCTTTTTCAGGCAGATAAGGTCACTGTAATCCAATATTTCATTGACAGCAAAGTTAGCCAAAGTTTGCATATTTCCCTGGTACTGAAAGCCCTGGAAGTAAAGATATTTATAGACAAGTACAGAATGCAAATCATTCATTTATTTCTGAGGCAAATACCACTAGTATAATGAATTTCAATGAACAGTATGTACTCATACTCCAGAACAAATAATATAGGAAGGAAATGGGAGAGTCATAATAAGCTATGGTATGTAATATTGGATCCATAGGAAAAATGGTGCCAAAGAATTGTGTATTTGCAAACACTTAATTATATTATCCTTTGTTCATTTTGGAACACATAGTTCAAACTTGGTAGTGTAAATATCTTGATATTAACAGCATTGCATTTAACCTCCCTAATATAATAGGTTCTCAGGAAGAGTATCTTGAAAGAATGCATATAAAAATTTAAAACTAATATAGATATTCTTTGTTTCAACTTTATCAGTTTTTTTATAAAAACTTATTTTCACATAAATCACTGTCAACAAAATGATAAGTTATCTTATGAAAAAACAATAAATCATATTTCATCAAGTTTCTGACCATAATGGAATTCAATACTTTAAAAGTTATTTATCTTTTATTTTTAAATTGTTAATGTTAGAGGTAAGTGGAAAACCAAAATAGCAAGTAATGTATTTTAATCATTTATCTACTATTATTCTTTAAGTAGAGAAGGTATTTATTTTAATATAATTCAAAACTTTATCATACATTAAATCTTTTAAAATTTACTATTTATTACATTTTTAACAGTTTGGCAATCTAATGCCAAAATTATTTCTTATAGTTTATATTTGGAAAAATCCTTCCATTTAGTCTAGAATTTTGTCCTTTCAATAACAAAATCTAGATAGCAGAAAAAGATTGGGTTTTCAAGAGCTTAACATTAAATTTTGAAGTTTATCTTTTATTGTCTGTCCTTATTTTTGGCACAGACATTAGCTTCACTTCAACATGAATCATCTTCTTTTAGCACTAATTATTTATTACATAAAGCACCCAGATCTATTATTTACTTAGGTGGACATAGAATAATAGCAAAAGTGAGAGAATCAATATTATCTTTCTTTTAAGTACTATCTCTTTCATAAATATTAAAATTGTTGATGAGTACTGGGTCTTTAATCCTTGAACTTTGGAGGTGAAAGCAGAAGAATCTGGAGTTCAAGGACATGAATGACTTCAAGATTGCCTTGGGCTACAAGACTGCACATCAAATAACAAGACAAATTTAAAAATATGCATAAGTGAATATTAAAATGGCAAATGTTAATCAATAAAATTCTTTCTGGAAACATGGATTAAGTTTAGGATTGTAAATCAATTCATTATGTACTGATTTTGATGTGGTTAATCACAGTCAGGGGAGAACAACTGACAAGTATATGAATAAATTTGCCAGTTAATGAACAGAAGTTATGCGATGACACCAAAGTGTTTAACAAATTCGATTATTCTAATAGCATTAGTGTTTCAATGCTACTCCTTCTTTTCTACCAACACAGTTGTAATGTTGCCCCATAAAAGCTTGATATGTTTCAGTTATTTATGAGACAGATGCCCTCCCTAATGCACCAAGTGTTTCAGGTATTTAACCTGGCCTCTGAACAACAGGATTCTGAAGTCAAGAGTTAAAATTTTCAACTTTATTTTTGCTTTGAAATGAGCGTGTATGTTCCCTATTGGACAAAACCTAATGCCCAGTGTGATAGTGCTTTGAAGTAAGATGTTTGAGGGTTGATTAAGTCATAAAGGAAGAATCACATAGATGTGATTATCACCTTAATAAATATGCTAAAGACCACCCTCCCTCTGTCCTTATGCCATTTTCTGTTATTTCAGCCATTCAGAATATGGCAGTTTGTTACAGTAGCATGGAAGGACAAAGTTAAAACCTATCACTGAGAGGTGAAGGTGCAGCTGTAGAAATAACTAAAAATATATAAGTGGCTATAGAATGAGATAATAAGAGGCCACAAGGTTTTGTGGTGCATAAGGTAATTACTTTGTGCTAACTGGGTGAATTGGGAAGTAAGAATAAGGACTCACAAAGAAAATAGTGAGTACTTTTTTTTTTTGTGACTGGAGAGACTGAGAGAGACTGTTATAGACTATTGATTCCATCTCCCTAAGATTATATGTGGAAACTTAATTGCCAGAACTTTGTTATCTGGATTTTATCTGGATAAAAGGCCTTTGTCAAGGCATTAGGCAGAATGAGTCATCATAAATTGAATTAGTATCTCCATAACAGAGACCTACCATGGTGTGAGGACACAACCAGAAGATGAAAGAACCTTAAGCAGGTTTTCAGCAGATGACAAATATTGGATGTTCATGCCTCCAGACTGTAAGTAATGCATTTCTGTTAGCTATTGTGGTAATTTGTTAGATTGAGACAATCTCCCGATGCTGAGTATATCTATTCTTCTGTAGAATTGTGTTGTTTCTCCTTTACTCAGGTGCATTCAGAGAAAAGAGTTTACTTTAGTTTTTCCTGAACTAAGGAAACCTTGGGAATAAAGTTTCTTATCTAAATTTAGATATATTAAAAAATGTTCTATATTAAGTTTGTAGAAAAACCAGGAATGAACTGTGAAATAAGGCCAAAGTTGTGTAACCTATTTTAGAACAGAATTAGAAAAATGAAAACTAACTCTAGTCCTTCAGTCAGGGATTCAATTATCAACCATCATGTTTACTGTCTCCCAATAAAACAGATGTTCTTTTTTATTTAAAAAAAAAACTGAATTATTTCATATTGGATCTCAAGAATACCACGGGACATTCTCTGCTGTTTTTAGTCCTTCCAATCTTCTGCAGTTCAGCTCATTAATAAACTGTAAGCAGAGTTAGATGAGTTATACACAAAGTCTTATGGTTCATCTAGTTCATTTTCACACACCCAGGGTGCATAGATCAGGAAGAAAGACAAGAGGATGGAGAAGATGCTAATTATCTCTGCCCACCACATCATTCTATAGAGTTGCATACTTTCTGCAAATGTGCATTCTAAACTTGCAGTATTTATGCAAGACTCACATGTATATATTAACTTCTTAAAACTGTGATAAATAACCAAACACCTGTGTAACTGAAAGAATCAAAGAATATGCTGAAAAAAGAATATGGGTATAAAATGAAATAGCATGTTAGGAAGAAAAAGTGCAAAATTAGAAAAATGTATGGAAAAAGGACAGTTTTCAGTAGGTGAAACTATGAGAGACAGGTATCCATAAAGAAAAGATCATATTTCCACCACTATTTAAACCAGCTATAAAAACCACAGGCAGATTGAGCATCTAACATCTAATGACAAACAAGACAATTGAGTTTGGGAAGCAAATGTAGGAGACTATAAAAAGAAATATATATCTTGAGCCAGGCAGTGTTTCCTTAAATGTAACACAAAGGAAGCAGTAGTCATAAAGTTACAGAAAATAAATTTGAAGATATTTTAATGATTGACTTTTGCTAATGAAAGATGACACAGACAAAGGGAAAGACAATGAGAAGAATAAAAGCATTTAAATATGTGACTAATTAACTCATGCCCAGAACATATTTTAAAGATAAATTGACAAAAGAGATTCTCTTAGTAAGAGAAAGTATGGAAATAGACAAAAGCCATGCAGCAGAGAGCAACTGAGTTTGTAGAAAGTTTTACACCAAACCTGGTTTTTTGTTTTGTTTCATATTGTTTTGTAGATTAGCTTCAAAATGACTTTGTTGGACTTTACTTGTGACTCTCGTTTGCCATATGATGAGAAAAATCTCTGTTTTTGTATTGATAAATTTAATAATTTAGAAAAGAACGGTATAGTTCTTATTTGCTATATTACTCAAATGTGTTTGTCCCTTACATTTTTCAGATATCACTTAATTAAAGTGTTTCACAATGACAGCATGAATTCCAGAAACCAAAGCACTTAAAATAACAAAAAATGTAAAAATAATAGCCATAGTAGATTGAACTTATACTAAAGTTATAAATCTTTCACATTAATACTTTTCTTAACTAAATCAAATTTAACTCTTTGTACAATTCCAGACTGTATATTTACATGTGTGTTTCATTTTACTTAAATAAGAGGCTTCTAGCTATACAAAACAATTTCCAAAAACCATAAACATAATTTATTCTTAAATAAATACTGAATGCATAAACAAAAATATAGAGAAAGGAATAAGGGATAAAAGAAGAGGGGAAAAATTATTCCAGTTACTGGTAGCACTCCTTTATACAGTCTACCGTTTCAGCTAGGAATATTTTAGAGAATCCACTGAGTAATAAATAAAGTATCAAACATTGGCAAATGAAGATATCCTCACCAGCAAATGTCAAAACATAAAACATGAGAGTATAAAAAAGATATGTTTGTTAAGCTTTAGAATTATACCTGAAGTTATTGCACTTCACTCTGTACCTTATAGTAATGCCACTGTGCCAGTTCACAAAAAGAGCATTCCTGCATTGATAGTCCAGGACATAAGTAGAAAGCCTGTAACGTTTGTCAAGCAACAAGTCAATTAAACGCTAAGGAGTAAGAAGAACCATCTAAAGGATAGTCTTCCCAGTTAATGAAAAATAAATGCTGATGGGCATTTTACCTCTTCAGTATGAAAGTCATTTGAACATGGTGTAAGCAAGAATGCAGACATGTTAATCCAGAACTTGCAATTGCTCATATACTATATGCAATATACAGAATAATAACCAGTTTAAGCAACAAGTCAAGAGGGATGACCTAAATGTGCAATGTCCCCCAAAGGCTCATGTTTTGGATGATGGCTATTTGGTGACATTCTGGAAACATGAAGAGGTCAAAATACAGCTAGATGATTACATGATAGAAGTACCTAGTAATTGATTATTGGTAGAGCTTGTGCAAAACTCATGTGTCTCCTCCCTTCTGTCTTCTCTTTCCCCTCATTCTCTTCATCCTCTCTGTCTCTGTCTCTGTCTCTGTCTCTGTCTCTGTCTCTGTCTCTGTCTCTGTCTCTGTCTCTGTCTCTCTTTCACACAATAAGGTAAGAAGTTCCTCTGCCACATGCTCTTACATGGTGATGATCTGTCTGAATGCTTGGAGCCAAATAAACACACACTGAATGATCTAAAACCATAAACTAAAATAAATCTCTCCTCCCTTAAATTGTTTATGTTAGATGTTTTTATAACAGCAATAATAATATAGGCAATACATGGAAATGGTACGTACCTTTTTTCAGATAGCAAGCATTTATTTTTAGAAGTGAATTGGATCATGAGGAAAGAAATGGTGATATACTCATTATCTACTTCTGGATGGCACACAAGGTTTAATGTGATTTGGAGCATTTAGTAAGAGACTACCAGTTAGTGGATTGAAGGAGAAAGAAATACTCACTATGTCTCAGCTCTCTCTCTATTTTCTGTAGAATGCCAAACAACATCTGTGGTTGTGAGAACAACTGTTCTCATAGCAACTCCATTTCTAAAAAAGCTTATACAGTTTAGGTTTAAGAATAAAGTTTTGTTTTTATAATACTTTCTATCACAACTTCTTTCTTTGTTCTTTATATACCTTCTGAGTGTTTGCTTATATAATATATATATATATATATATAACTAATATATATATATGTTTCTTATTTTGATTTTATAGGCTTTCTATGTGTGAGAATAGGGGTATCTAAGTGCCTGCGTCTATTTCTTGTGCTTTTCTCTTTTTCTTTTGTTTGTTTGTTTTGTCCTATTGTGGTTTGATTGTTTTTTTTTATTTTTATCAGTTACATTTTATTAACTCTGTATCCCAGCCCTGTCCCCACCCCTCATTCCCTCCCAGTCCCTTCCTCCCTCCCTCATTACCACTGTGCCCCTTTCCAAGTCCACTAATAGGGGGGAACCTCCGCCTCATTCATCTGATCCTGTTTTATCAGGTATCTTCATTGAGTTCCTGTTAGAAATAGTCCTTGTTCCCCTCACTTTGGGGAACCAATTGGTTACTGAGCTACCACAGGCTACATCTGAGCTGAGGTTCTAGGTTATATCCATACATGGTCCTTGGTTGAATGTCAGTCTCAGAAAAGACCCTGTGCCCAGATATATTTGGTC
>REGO01000733.1:591245-623460 GCA_010120015.1 Rhombomys opimus | reverse complement strand
ATGCCTGGCGTCTGTTTTAGTAAACCCAGGATCTGCGGATCTGCAGATTCTCAAGGGTGCACTCACTTACATGCAGTTCACTTGGCAGAGATCGTGGAATCCGGCCTCTCTGCTCTCTGGTTTGGCCATGCTTCTTTGATGTGTTCAGCCAGTTCTGTGCTGCTGTCACTGCCAGGTTATGAGGTCTTGCTGCAGCATCAATGATGGCGATCCTGTGGAGCTAGTATGGCGTCCAGCAGACTCAGGCCCTGGGAGGATGGTGCAGCCGCCGCACGGATCTGGGACTCTGGGACACGTACTGCTGATCTTTGCCTGCCGCTAAACGGCTTGGAGCTCTGCCCCAGCGGCTGTATACCCCAGGCAGTTAGGTCGGCTCTGAGAAAGACCAGCCTGCTGTGCCGCTGTGCCGAGGTGGAGGGAGGTCTCGCTTTGATTGTTTTTACTTAATCCACTTTATTTTATTATTTTTAAATTTTTAGATAGCTAATTTCTAATGAGAGTAAAAGGGTGTTAATTTGTATGGTAAGCAAGAGGGGGAGATCTCGGTGAAGTTAAGGAGGGAAACCACAATCAGAGTAAAATATATGAAAAAATAATCTACTTTCATTTTTCTCTTTCATAAATTATTATTATTAATTAAAATTTATTCACTTTGTATCCCAGTTGTAGCCTCTCCCTAATCTCCTCCCGTTTTCATCCTCCCTCCCTCTTCCTTCTCTATCCCTCTTCCCTCGTCCACTGATAGGGGAAATCCTCCTCCCTACTATTTGACCCTAGCCTATCAGGTTCCATCAGGACTGCCTGGATCCTCTTTCTCTGCAGATTGGCTAGGTTGCCCCACTAGGGAGAAGTGATCAAGGAACAAGAAACAGAGTTCAGGTCAGAGACTGTCTTTTCTCCTCTTACTAGGAACTAACATCGAAACTGAGCAGTCTATAGCCTACTTCTGAGCAGGGAGTACAGGTCCTCTCTATGTGTAGTATTTGGTTGATGCATCAGTCTCTGCAGTACCCTGTGCCTGTTTTTTGTTTGTTTGTTTGTTTGTTAGTTTTTGCTTCACTGGTCTCCTTGAGTGGTTCTTGTCCCCTCTGGGTCCTTTCATATCCACCTTCTTCCATAAGACTCCCTGCACTCTCGCTAGAGTTTGGCTATGAGTTTCTGCATCTTCTTCAACCTCCTGCTGGTTGGAATCTTTTAGAGGATGTCTGTGGTAGGCTCCAGTCCTGTTTTCTCTCTTCTAGAGCTTCCAGTGTCTATCCTGTTTTCTCTTCTGAGTGAAGACTTAGCATCTTTCCTAAGGTCTTCCCTTGAAATCATTTAGGTTCTTTAGGTCTGTAGAGTTTAGTATGTTTATCTTATATTATATAGCTAATATAATTTATAAATAATCCACTTTCAATAAATAAGAATAAATAAATACCAGTAACTTACTCTATTGTGATGATTTTTAAGCTTATTTTTTGAATATTAGTTACAGTTTATTAACTTTGTATCCCAGCTGTATCCCACTCCCTCATTCCCTCCCAATCCCACACTCCTTACCACATCTCCTCCTTGCCCCTTTCCAAGTCCACTGATAGGGGAGGACCTCCTCCCCTTTCATCTGACCCTGGCTTATCAGGTATCTTCAGGACTGAATGAAGGTCCTCCTCTGTGGCCTAACAGGGCTGCTCCTTCCTTCGGGCTCCCCTCAAAGAGTCCACAAGTGAGTTCATGTCAAAAATAGTCCCTGTTCCCCTTACTAGAGTTCAGGGGAACAGTCTCATAAAAGACTCCTGTGCCCTGATATATTTGGTCCTTGTGGAGCTCCTATCCTTTCCACATTAAAGTAACTCCCCCTTCTTTCTTATGATTCTCTGCACTCTGCAGAAGGTTTGGTTATGAGTCTTAGTATCTATTTTGATACTCTGCTAGGTGGAGTCTTTCAGAGGCCCTCTGTGGTAGGCTCCTGTTACTTGTTTTCTCCTACCTCCAATGTCCATCCCATTTGTCTTTCTAAGTGAGAATTGATCATCTTATCCTAGGTCCTCTTTCTTGTTTATCTTCTTTAGGTGTACAGATTTCACAATGTTTATCCCATCTTATAGTTCTATATAAGTGAGTATATACCATGTGTATCTTTCTGCTTTTGGGATACTTCACTCAGGATGATTGTTTCTAGATCCCACCATTTGCCTGCAAAATTCATGATTTCCTTGTTTTTAATTGCTGAGTAGTATTCAATTGTGTAAAAGTACCACAATTTCCGTTTCCATTCCTCAACTGAGGGACATCTGGGTTGTTTCCAGGTTCTGACTATTACAAATAAAGCTGCCACAAACATGGTTGAGCAACTGTCTTTATTGTGTACTTGAGCCTCTTCTGGATATATGCCTAGTAGTGGTATAGCTGGATCTTGAGGAAGCACTGTTCCTAATTGTCTGAGAAAGTGCCAAATTGATTTCCAAAGTGGTTGTACAAGTTTGCATTACAGCAGCAACGGAGGAGGATTCCCCTTTCTCCACAATTTCTCCAACATCTGTTGTCACTTGAGTTTTTTATTTAAGCCATTCTGATGGGTGTCAGGTGAAATCTCAGGGTCGTTCTGATTTGCATTGTGATAATTTTTTTATTTATTTAATTTCTCATTGTGTTGTTGAGTCAACTTGGAAAAGAAATGAAATGTCTTCAGAAATTTAGAAACAGAATTAATGTGTATACACAAATTAAGTATTCTTACTCAGAACACTTGACCCAAATGTGATATTTTATATTATAATTTTTAAGTTTCTGACTAAACATACTATTAAGTAAAATAAAAGTAATTTTAATAATCTAATGAAAATTAATATTTTGAATTCTAATAAGGCTCCACAGAAGACTGTAATATCAGCTTTCTCTCTGGGACTTATAACTATATATCATCTGCCTCTTGGGCTCTGATGTAGTATTCAGCATTTAGCCTGTATCTCATTGTAAGATGATAAATACTCAAACACTTCACTGTGCCTTGGGTTCTTGAGAACCCAAGGGCTTTGTTCTGGTCTTTGCCAAAACAAACTTGTGCCAAAAGGAATTTAAAAGGAAAGAGATTTTATCTGAGAGCCTTGCAAGCCTTTGTATGCTTTAGTTTTTCTATATGCAGACTAAGATAAAGGATATGCCAAAAAACTAAAGTATTTTAATTATTTGTAATAATTTTCAAGTGCTTTAACATTCGACATAATTATCTAATATATTTAATCTTTACGTTAATACATAGCTAATGTCTTATTTTCTGCAAACAAATTAATATAAAAGGATTTATGACTTAGAAAAAGAATACAGAGAGAATGATAACCTTGACACTTCAGGAAAGAATAGAATGTAAAGACACATTGGCTCAAAGGGATCCTATTAGAATTCTTGAAAGAAAAAATATTTTTATTTTTATAATTAACATTTATTTCCTGTGAATATATGTGTGGATGGGAGGACATACCTGCCACAGAGCACACATGGGGGTCATCTTGCAAGGCTTGGCTCTCTTCTTCCAGCATGTCAGTTGCTCAGACCAAGCCCAGGGACTCCATCACTATCAAGAACCTTTAAGTAGTGACTCATCTTAGTAACCCAGTAACCGTGAATTTTGAAATAAAAACAGTGTTGAGATGAAATTCTAATAAAATTTAAAATCACATTATTAAGGCAATTTTTGAGAAATAAATATCTTTAAAAATCAGTATTATAAAATAGGCCTTGTGAATATACTCAGAGACATTGATTCAAATTTACTTCATTTCCTTTTAACTAATTTTTATGGGGAGAAAAGCACAAAATATTCACTAAATTGTAGAGTTGAAAAATCAACAATGTGCATTATATGGTTACATATGTGAAATTATGTATGAAGCTGCCTTTAAGTCAATGGCATAAGTCTAAGTGTAGATCATTCACTGTGCACTGCTCCTGGCACACTAGTGTCTCTGCCCCACCAACTGAGCATAAACAGAGCATTCCAGCTTCTGTCCTTGTAGTTTTTCTTCTGTCTGAAATCATCTTCCCTCACTCTTCTCCACCTACAAGTCTGTTCAAAAGAGATTCTATTTGTTTTCCGTCATTCCTGTGTTCTCACATTTCAGAAGGATCAATATTAAAAAACAAACAAACAAACAAACAAACATGTTTTTCTTTTGATTTAAAATGTAAATTATTTTCAAAGGCAGAAATGTAGAATTTAAGTTTTTGTGTCTTTTCAGCTTCCTTCCACAACAATGTCTCAACCTTCCTAAAGCTGTGACCCTTTAATATAGTTCCTCAAGTTGTGGTGACCCACAACCATAAAATTCTTTCATTGCTACTTCATAACTGCAATTTTGCTACTGTTATAGATCTGTGTTTTGCAATGGTCTTAGATGACCCCAGTTTTTTTTGGTGGGTCCACCTGGGGGTTGATACCCACAGGTTGAGAACCACTCCTCCAGCACATGGGTTTCATTTCGCAAGTTTTTTGTTTGTTCATTTGTTTTGTTTTTTGTAAGTGAATGAACCAATGAAGGAATAAATGTCAGAGTCTTCTGCCAAAATTTAAGATGATACTTACTCCTCATTTTTTTTTCTTTTGTGTTGTAATACTCAACAGACTGAAAAGAACAGTTTCTCTGTCATTGACCACATCTGCACCACGACTGGGTTATATAATGCAAGCATTTATGGCATACTTGATGCTAGCTATCAATACAGACACCAGAGAGCACTTGGCTAGATTTATCCAGCTCACGCTACCAGAAAGTGATTCTGAAATGTTTAGCATCATGGGTCTAAAACTCACTGTAGCCCATGGCAGCTCAGTATCCAAGTAGCTTCCCTAGTAAGGGAAACAGGGACTGCCTTTGGCATGAACCCTGTAGCTAGCTCTTAGACCTCCCCACCCCCTTTGGGAGGAGCAGCCTACCTAGGCCACAGAGAAGGACATTGCAGCCAGTCCTGGTGAGACCTTATAAGCTAGGGTCAGATGAAAGGGTAGGAGGACCTCCCCTATCAGTGGATTTAGAGAGCGGCAGGGAGAAGATGAGGGAGGGAGTGTGGGATTGGGAGGGAATGAAGCAGGGGGCTAAAACTGAGATACAAAGTAAATAAACTGTAATTAATACAAAAATAAAAATTTAATTAAAAAACTCAGTGTTTTTAATAAATACCACGTGTTGCAACACATATTAAGAAAAGATGGAAATACATAAGGATACATATTTTGTAACTGAAGTATTTTCTAGTATGCATCACATATGCTAAAAATGAAATAATGGACTCAGGAAGGTTTGGAGTCATGTATTTGGAGTGAAGATGTGAAAACATTAAGGCAAGAAGGTGTAAAATGAATTAAATTATTCTTAAAGAAGTCTAATTCTCTTAAAATCTGATTAACATGCAAGCAAAGAAGGGCTAGTTTTGTTCACTCAAACCTTACCCCTCTCATCTATCTATCTGTCTACATCTGAACTACAGAGTCTTATAAAAATGATCCATTAAGTGTACTACTGAGATTGATTAAAGCATTTTTTTCTTATCCTCATTTTTACTTACTGGGTAATTATATTTTATTAGAAAACTTTTAATTTACAGAAATTTAGAAATATATTTAGTAGGTACTTTTTTGTTGTTGTTTAAAATGGCCTTTATCTTCTATACCAACATAGCAATTCACTCTGGGGTGAATCTGAAACATTTATTGATAGTTTGTGTGAGATAAACATCTTTGCTAATGAAGGCAATTAATCTATTACCACAGATGGATTCACACTAAGTATCTTTCCTGAGTAGATATCACCTTCTTCTTTCTAGCCACATTTAAATCTTCATGACCTCATTTTTTATCCAGGGATAGCAATTTGTTATATACTGACTGTTTTAAGGAGCGTTCCACCATCCACCCTCTAGATTAGGATTTATGCTTAAATCTCCTTGCTGTGCAGGGGACTGACACAAACTAAAGAGCTGACAATGCTACCCATGAAGGGGCTGACAGCTTTAACTCTGCAATGGATCTCAAAGAAGCTGCATTAACAATCAGATTCCTCACCCTAGGAATTTTGTCACACCAAAGGCAAACAACTTTCCTCATTTTATACATATGAACTATCTAATTAAAGAAATTTCTCTTCTCTTCTTAAGACTAATGGTGCTTGATTTTTCAAAAGAGAAACACTTGATTTTCAGGAAATGAGCAAGTTTAGGCACACATCTCTCTTTTTCTGTTTCAGAATCATCATGTTTTTGAGTTATCAGTTCATTATGACCTAGCTACTTGTTAACCTATCTCAATTCTCCGTGAAGTAGATGGACGTAACTCATTTTTATTTTGAGGAAAAATGGAGTACACCAAATATATGTCTCCAAATGCAATGTGCTCAATTTGCCATTTTTTAATGCTTGAATACCTAGTACATGAGGTATATCTTTTCATTATGAAGCCTCAGACTCAATCTTTAACTGACCCGCTTTTTAGGCCAAAAACTTGATTAGATGGAACTCACTCCCAGAAATAGAGTTTCCATTTCATGAGAAGAGATGTTCAGTTGGGGTTCCATTTCCCTCATTGTTTGGTAATTACACTTAGATCATCTTCAGTTATGTATATATTTTAGGAAGCTTCTACTGTGTTGGGACTCCACACAAACTTTCAAATGGTCCTTAGTAATAGCTCTCTATCCTTGTATTCCCCCCTTCATTCCCCACTACCCTTCTTCTTTTGGTTTGATTTTTTGCATGCCAGTCTCCTGTTCCACTCCATAAATAACTGTCTGTCCTATTTACTTCTCCTAAGAAGATCTATCCCCACCCCCAATACTTTACGTTATACCTAATCTCTATAGTTATCTGGGTCTTAGCCTACTTATAGAAGATTTAAAAGCTAACATTTATCCTGGTCATGGTGGAACACACCTGTAATTCCAGCTTTAAGGAGGCAGAGGCAGGAGGATCTCTGCAAGTTAGAGGCCAGCCTGGTCTACAAATCAAGTCCAGGACAGCCATGGGTACACAGAGAAACCCTGTCTCAACCAACCAAACAAACAAACAAAAAAACCAAACAAACAAAAACAAAACAACAACACAAACAACTAACATTTATATATAAGTGAATATATACCATATTTTATTTGGAGTTACAGGTTATCTGACTCAGTATGATTTCTTTCTAGCTCCATCCATTTACATGCTATATTGTGATTTCATTTTTTTAAAACACATGAGTAATATTCCACTGTGTAATTATACATTTTTAAATTGAGACATCTCCCAATTTTTTATGTAAGCACTTAGTGCTATGAATATGTCAATCTTAGAACCACTTTTATTGTGTCCCTTAAGTCTGGAGATGTTGCTTTTTCAATTTTTATTCAATTACATAAAGGTTTTATTTTTTAAAATTTATGCCTTAACCCATGCTTTTACTCAATAGTGAGTTGTTCAGTTTTCATGCATTTGTAAGCTTTCTGTTGTTTCAGTTGTTGTTGAACTGTGTGGGAAGGATTAGGGGGTATGGCTTTGAAGGAGAAGTTGTGTCACTGGGAGTGGTCCTTGAGGTTTCAAGGGTTCATGCCATTTCTAGTCTCTCTCTTTCCTCAATAAATGTTCTAGTACCATCCTTGCCTGCTTGCTTTCATGCTTGCCACCATGATAGTCATAGACTCTAAGCCTCTAGAATTGTGAGCCCCTAAATAAAACATTTCCTTTATAAGTTGTTTTGGTCATGGTGTTTTAACATCTCAATAGAAAAAAAATTAGACAAGCTGGGATTTTATTTGATTACTTCTTGTCTTTTTTTTATTTTCTTGTATGTACAATATAAAATATTAATGTTCCCTTATATGAAATTATGATTTTGAAAGAAAATATTTTAAGTTTCAGTGATTACTATTTGTTAAGTATTAATACTTATAAAGGACGGAATCAATTGGCTATTGTATATTTTACCTTTAATTTGTGCTCTTAATTTAATAGATCTAAAAATTTAATAAATAATTATGTAGCAATTTTATATATTTCCAATTTTTAATTAAGTGTCCATTAATCTTTCTTCAGTCAAAAGAACTGTGGTTGTCATGAATGGTACCCTCATGTCTAGCTTCTCTGATGTATCTTAGTTTTTACTTTATCAAATGGGTACCACTCACTTCATGCCCAGTTATGTTTTATGTTTATGTACCTAAACAACAATAATCCAGTATACACAGTTGTGCTTTTCAGAGTTTTATTGCAGAGACAATATAATGCATAATGACAACACAAAAGAGATGTGAACAAGATACGAAGCAGAGAGGTCATATGCAAGGGCTTTTTTTCTCAATTATTTTAGAGAATAAATTTCATTTAAAACAAAGCCAGCAGGTAAAATTACTGAGTAGAGAATTCATAGGCAAATATATAGAGACAAAACCATGGGTGTGTGTAAGCTCTTCTCCAGAGAGTTTTGTCATTTAACTTGACTTACTACACACAACACTCCAGTGACCTGGACCAGTAAGTCATTTTTCAGTGACAGGGTCCAAAGAGAGAAGATGAGAAGTCATAAAATAAAGAGTATAGAAGACAGTGAAGAAAAGAAAGTTTGGGGTCCAGATGTCTTGCACAAGGTATGGGAGGTCAACCAAATAATATTATACAAGAGGAATACAATGTATCTCAAGATCATTACAGACTGAGAACACAGCAGCCATGGGACTGGTAGCCAAAGTCCTGTAAGCTGAACAATTGTGGTTTCTCAGGATCTGAAATCTCAGATTTCCCAAAGCTCTGGCTCCAGGCCATTGCTGGCTCTGTCAAACATGTGCCTGCTTTTAGAAGGAGCTGTTTTTCTTCCCCATACATCAGGGCTTCAGAAAAAGCCTTGGCTCAGCCCATCCTCCAACACTCCATATGATGATTCAAGTATTGAGATGAACCATAAGCCTCTAAAAGGTATGTGTAATGGATGTAGCTGATTAAGTATTAGTATCTGAAACAGAGCAAAAAAGTTTTGCCTTCATGCTATTGACAGACATAATGGAAAAGAATATAAAATTGACTAAAAGTTAATTAAGTTGATACCTCTTTAGTATACTTACTGGAGAGCAACAGATGTACAATTTCATTTTGATTTAAGAATGTTTACAGTGTAAATTTTATTAAAGTTCATTTGTAGCTTTTAGAAATGATAATGTTTTTAAACATCTCATGTGTGCTCAAAAATAATGTAAACAGTAAGTTATGTCTTTTAAGTTGATATTAATGATACTAATTCTTTTTTTTTGTTTGTTTGTTTGGTTTTATGAGACAGGATTTCTCTTTGTAACCTTGGTTTTCCTGGACTCATTTTGTAGACCAGGCTGTTTTGGAACTCACAGGGATCCATCTGCCTCTGTCTCTGCACATGCAGGGATTATAGACATACATTATTGCCCCTAAACTGCTATTCAATTTTTTTAACTCTACATTGTTATTTTAGATTGATCTAATAACATAAATGCTATGTAGGTTTGCGTATAGGATGGACTGTTTCAGCTTGCCATTTTTTACATTGCACATTTTAGAAAATAATATGTACTTAAACTTACTATATCTTCCAAGCTATATAAAATTTCAGTGAGGAATCTCTTTACTGATAATATATTACTGCTTTAATATATTTCCCTTCATAAAGATATATAGTTGTTTTAAAATATGGACTGGAAAGGGAAAAGATATTTACAGTACAAGGAGGGAAACAGGCTGGACGGGGACAGTGAGACAACTGCTTCCTCGAGAGTTCTGACAATGCTGTGCTTTGTTTTAGTGGGCAAAGAATAATCCAGCCCAATTTTCAGGCTCAGGGTTTCATGATATCAGTCCAAATATCACACTATTTAATTCCCCAATAAAACACTGGAAAAAGGACTATCAGTGCTAACACTAAGTCTCCACCTAATCAGTAATAGAAGCCTATGAGCCATTTCTAAAACAGTTATAAGACATATACAATTTAGGGTATATTAACAAAACAGAATATTACAAAATAGCAAAGGCAATTCCCCTGTCTGTGGGCCTGTCACGTTACTTGAAGTTGACATAGTCTGAGAAGACATCGATGTACTTCTGCACCACCTTGTAGCAGAATTCATACTGTTCCAGTGTCTGGACTGTGTGTAGCCTCTGTAGCCGCAGGCTCTTTACAGTTTGGAAGACATTCAAAGTTCCTTCTGCTTTCACACGCTCCAGGACTGTGCTCAAGACACAAAGGTCTGTCCTGCCCCAGTGCTGCAGTGCACAGTGATGGGATGGTCCTTGACTGTTGCTGCTTCTGCAGTGCTGCAGTGATGTTGATCATGCCCTTCCCATGGCTGGGGATGCCTGTCTCTGGCCAGCCATGGAAGTGGAACTGTTGGATCATCCGACTCTTGTTCTCCCTAGTGTTGGTGTCCAGCATGGCATCAATGACAACAAATGTGCCAATGCACCCTATACTGGCACTGCAGTGGACCACGATGGCCCCTGCATACTGAGGGTTATAGGCTTTCACCTTCTTGAGGAACTCAAGCATGCCAATTGGAGTGAAAATCACCAAAGTCTGGCCAGCTGGTAAAATGGAACTGAATGATAAGGTGCTGTGGTTTTCTGTTGGTCTTGTTGCCCACCTCATGAATGCAGAATTTCTGTACTGTGTAGTCCACCAGACAGTCACGTCCTCAACAGACACACAGACATTCGCATAAGTCCAGCAACCATGGTCTGGCAGTATTGGGCACATTTACACTCCTTTCTCTCCTTCAGGTTAGTCACCATAACAATGGTAGCTGTATTTTGTTCCCAGATCATTCTTCAGAAATCATTCATTGTTTCTTCTTTTGGTCTTTGTGCAGCAATGAATTTGTTCTTTTCTTGGTATCCATTAATGAATGAAGCATCGAAGTAATCAGAATCTATAACCCCTTCAACAGATGCACTCTAGAGTGGTCATAGGGCAGGATGTTTACATATCAATTTTTTTCCCTGTTTTCCTCCTTGGAAGCAGCCTCACAGGTGGCCTGGATAGGACAAGCAGGTGGGGCGTTGAATTCCTCTCTGAAGAGCTTATAGTCATCAGCTATTCTTCTGTTAGTCTCCTCTTCCAGCTTGTCCACAGGCAGTGGTGGGTACTTCCTGTTGGTGCTTGGAGACCTGGCCAGAAATGGTACACTTTGGGGCTCCACATCCTCTGTGAATCCATTTGACAGGCAGAAAGAATTGGAATAGCTCCAGCTTGCTTGTATTTCTTAAACCTTAACATGTACAGAACTATGATAATAAACACGATTACTAGCAGAGAGGACATGGCCACCGTCACCTCAATAATTGCTGTCTCATTTGCAGGAGGAAATGTTTCTGGGGTGGCTGCTGCAGTGCTGGAATTCCCGTTCCAGGGTTCTGTTCTGGCATCTGTGAACGGGTCATCAGTAAGCCATGTTCCATTTGGTGAGGTGGTAGTTCCCCCAGAGTCCGTGCTGCCTGCTCTCTTGGTGCCATTGTCAAAGTGTGAAGAATTTACAGTAGTCACATAGGTGGGTTCCAGAGTTAGATTTGGGCTGAATGTTGGTGCCTCAGAAAGGGAAATTACTGAGGAGGTTGGATTTGAAGTTTTATTATCTTCCTTAACCGATTCTGTTGTTGACGTTTTAATTAATCTTGTAATTCCTAAAGAAGGTGAAACTGTAGTAGCATTGTTGGCACTAACATGCACTAGACCACTGCCAAACAGAACAAGAATGAACCAGGAATCCATGCTGACCCAGCCCGGCACAGGGCGGGACCGCGGGGGACACCCACGGTGGCTCCCTCAGCATCTCGGTTGTCCTCAGGGAGCCCTGCGGCAGCGGTGGCAACCTAGCCGCCATGGTGAGAAGAGGCACAGGGAGGACTGAGTGTGAGGCTCGCTGGCGGTGTGGTCCAGAGGGTCCGCGCTTGGATGGCGCCACGAGTCCCTGTCAATGCCTCTCTCATCGCAGCCTCACTCCCGACACCTGGGTTTTTATTTTTAATTTTATTATTTTAAAAGATAAAGTCTAAGATAGTCTAAGAAAAGAGTGGTCAAGGAAAAAAGTGCTCTGTAATATTTCAATAATAGTTCCTCTATCTCAGCTAACCACCACAGTAACAAACTGAACCCAACCTTTATTCTGTTAAGCAAAAGGTTGAGACAAGAAAATCCCTGAGCCCGCTGCTACAGAAACAGAGAAGCCAAGTAGGGAGCTTGCTCCAGCAGCTTTCATCAAAGGCCAACCAGACACTCAATATTGCTTGATACTAATGAGTTCACAAGAGACTAACCTATTCCTCCTATCACAGCAGGAATGGTATCACTGAGGAGATGGGGTTATCTCTGAGCTTCTTTCACATTTACTCATGAGGAGCCTTTATCTTCATCCTCATAATCTAAATTTTATACTTGTGGATACAAAGCCATAACTTCCAGTTTGTGGCAGAGTGGTATCAAAGGGGCTTGGTGACCACATAACTTTGAAAAGTGTCTGTAACTTTATAGTACAATATTCTAGACACTCAGCATTCAGTTGAAACTGAGTTATTACACAAAGAATCAGAAATACCTCAAGGTAAATGAGAAAGAGCAATTAATGGGGTTCTAATAGTGACATGGAACCTCTTATGAATTTATCCAACATACATAAGTCAGTCACAATAAAGATTCTTCAAAAAGTAATTCCAACTGTGTTTAAAACAAAATTCACAGAAAATATTCAAAAAATGAGAAGATAATAAAATATTCAAATAAAAATTTAAAACTAAAACACAGATTATTCTCATAGACTATACAAACTGACTATGGAGATTGGGACAGGAACTATGTCAGGAAAGGGTAGTCTACGGTATCGAGCCAGCAGTGTGACAGTAAGATTGTCTGCAAGTCTTCCTTACATTGGGATAACATGCTCAACATGTTCCAAAGAATCTGAGTAATCTGGATCTACTTCATTAGAGAAAGACCTTGTGGTGCTTTGAACTTGCTCAACTATATTCATAGCAGCTTTATTCATAATAGCCGGAAACTGGAAACAACTTATATGACCCTCAACCAAAGAACGGATAAAGAAAATGTGATAGATTTACAACTTGGAATACTACTCAGGTGCTAAATTTTAAGGACATCATAAAATTTGCAGGCAAATGGATGGAACTAGAAAAGATCATCCTGAGTGAGGTAACCCAGACCCTGAAAGACACACATGGTAGTACTGACTTACAAGTGGATATTAGTCATAAAGTACAGGGTATCCATGCTACTATCCACAGACCCAAAGAAGCTAAGTAACAAGGAGGGCTCAAGGTGAAGTGATTGATTCTCCCTGAGAAGCAGAAATAGATTAGACATTGCAGTGGATGGGACTGGGTGGAGGAGTAGTGTTGATAGAAACAGGAAGGAGCAGGTCAGCCGAAAATGGAGGGAGAGAGAACTGGTTTAGGGGAGGCATCTCTGGGACAAGCTAGGAACCTAGAATAATGAAAACTCCCAGGAATCAATGAGAGTGACCCTAGCTAAGACTGCTACCTGTGTGAGATATGGAATCTGACCAGCTGTCTCCTATAACCAGGCAATCCTTCTGATGGAGGAATTGGGACAAAAACCTAGTCACAAAACCTTAGACCTACAATTTGTCTTGCCTACATGATATGCAGGGGTAAAAGATGGAGCAGAATTGGAGGAAAAGATCAGCCAATGACTAGCCCAGCTTGAGAACCGTGCCATAAGAGGGAGCCTGTTCCTAACACTATTAATGATATTCTGCTATACTTGCAGACAGGAGCCTAGCATAGCTGTCATCACAGAGGCTTTACTCAGCAACAGATGGAAACAGATACAGAGAACCACAGCGAAAACTTAAGCAGAGCTTGGAGAACCATGTGGAAGATTGGGTGGGGAGAGTGTTTGAAGGAACCAGAGGGATCAAGGACACCACAAGAAAATCTACAGAATCAGCTAACCTGGATCCATAAGGGCTCACAGAGCCTGAACTGCCAGACAGAGAGCAAGTATGGATCAGATGTGAGCCCTCTGCATCTATGTTAACAGTTGTGTAACTGGGTCTTCATGTGGGACTCCTGAAGCAGAAGCAGGGGATGTCTCTAATTACATTGTCTGCTTCTGGATCCCTTTCCTCTTACTGGGCTGCCTCATCTAGCCTAAAAAGGAGAAGATGCACCTAGTCTTATTGCAGCTTAATATGCCAAGGTAGGTTGATATCCATGATATCTGAAAGAGGTCTCCCTTTTCTCTGAGGAGAAAGGGAAGAAAGGTAGGTACAGAGTGGAGGGTGAAGTAAGAAAGTAAGACTGTGAGGAGAGAAAGAAGGGGAAGCTGAGATCGGGTGTAAAGTAAATAAATAATAAATTAAAAATAGTAACTATGCATTACTAAAACAGAAAAAAAAGAAATGGCTTTAAAGTCTCACATATTTGAATACTTACTCACCAAAGAATGGAACTGTTTGATAGGATTAGAAGGATTGGGAGATGGCTTTTTTGGAGGAAGTGTATCACTGGGAAATGTGGGCTTTAAGGTTTCAGAAACTTCTGTCAGTACCAGGCACTGTTCTCTCTCTTTCTGTCTCTCTGTATTTCTGATTTGCTCTTCCTATGTTTCAAGATGTAAAGCTCTCAATTACTTTTCTAGACCCATGCTCCTCACCATGATGATAATGGCCTAGCCTCTGAAAGTGTAAGAAAGTCCCCAATTGCATTCTTTCCTTTAGAAGACTTGCCTTGTCAGAGCCAGTCCTTCTTCCCATTACTATGTAACCCACTTGGACACTAAACTGCCATGGGCAACATCTGTGCAGGAGTTCTAGGTTATCTCCATGCATGGATTTGGTTGGAGTATGAGTCTCTGGGAAGACCCCGTTGTTCAAATTTTCTGGTTCTGTTGCTCTCCTTGTAGAGTTCCTGTCCTCTCCAGATCTGATTGGCCTGCTCTTTGAACACCTACCCCTGAGGGGGGAGCAGCCTTACCAGGCCACAGAAGATGACAATGCAGCCACTCCTGATGGGATATGATAGACTAAGATCAGAAGGAAGGAGAGGAGGATCTCCCCTATCAGTGGACTTGGGGAGGGGAATTCATGAAGAAGGGGTAGGGAGGGGAGGATTGGGAGAGGAGGAGGTAGGGGCTTATGGGGGATACAAAGTAAATAAAGTGCAATTAATAAAAGTTAAAAAAAAAAGAAGACTTGCCTTGGTCATGGTTTCTTTTCACAGCAATAAAACACTGAGACACGCCTCTGATAATATTAAAAGTCTGACTCACATCTATAAAAAGTGCTTCTAAAGTTTTGATTAACACTATTTTTAGCACCTTGCCAGAGAAGTATTTCTTTAGAAGAAAACTGTAGTCCAGTGTGATGACACACCCCTGCCATCCCTGTCTTGGGAGAATGAGAAAGAACAATTGTAAGTTAAACCCCGCCAGGGATACATAGCAAGTGCCTGTCTCAAAATAAAACTAATAAGTGTAGCAACAGTACTAATGCATTTTTAAAAAATATAAAAAAATACAAATGAAATGTGACTGTAAATTTTAATCAAATAATTTATATGCTGCAACTCACAAAAACTTATTGGAATTTTAACAGTATAAACTTTAAAACTACACAAAATGTAAACATGCCTGTAGGCTTTCAATGAACAAACTGAAATCCTTATGTCTTCTCAGTTTAAAGTATTGACAAATTTTTCATTAAAAGAGAATGATGCCATACATTAAAGATTCAAAATATTCTATCAGAAAACATCCAGAGACAGTAAACAAGTTCAGCAGTATGTCAGGACATAGAATCAACTTATGTAAATCAATAACTCTTCTACAAACCAACAGTAAATATACAGAGAAGGAAACCATGTCTACACTCCCATTCGCTCTACTTTAAACCATAACCATGTGGTTTTATTGATATTTAGTTGTGGGTGAGAGACATGTCACCAGTGATAATTCAAAAATATTTTTTTAATGGAAAAATAAAGGTTTATTCTTTCTAGGAAGAAATAATAAATTACTGAGAATACAGAATTAAAAGTATTTAAATACTACATACCATATACAGTTGTCAAAATTTTACCTTACAAACATGTATAATTTTGTATTTTCATGTAAAGGAGGTAAAGATATTTTAACTATTTTTCTGTTATGAAAAATAATAGATTGTTATGACTGATTAGTAAATCACTCTTTGTGCTGACATTGAAAGGTTTTACCTGATGCAATATTTATTCACCTTCCAGTACTGTAGAAATGTTTGCCAATGAGAATGAGCTAGATGAACAGGAGAGAATATCAAAGAACAACTATCAAGCCCATCAAACATCTCAAAGGCTTAAAAGAAGAAACAAAGAAACAGCTCAATGAAATCAAAAGCAAAGATCATAAGAATAATAAACACCTTATAGTGATGCTCAAGAAACCACACACATAAGGCTTATGGGAAAGGCTTATGAGAAAGACAATAGGGAAATGAGAACAGAACTCAAATAGAAATGTTGAAGAGAACTCAAAAATTAACACAAAATTTGAAAACTGAATAAATTGCCTAGGAAACAAGAAAAATTCTACAAGTAGAGTGAATCAAGCAAAAGACAGAATGTCAGTACTCAAAGATAAACTAAATGATTTAGGTTAAATAAGCAAGAAAAAAAGTTAAAGAATATTCAGTAAATGTAGGATGTAGCCCCTGTTTTTAAAATCCTTCTTTATTTGGGGTGTTGAGGATGCAACCTCCCTACCAATCTCTCAGTCCTACATAGGAGAGAGGTTAATGTGGAGAGAAGGCCCCTTTAATTCTGGCTATTTAGGGTTGATGACTCTTTTAGAGCTATACCAATCTCTGACAACTGTAGATGCAGCCATCAGTCTTATTCATGCAGCTGTGCCCTGAAGAATTTCTTCCCAAAGCATTTTTTTTCATGTGGTGCTATAGTTCAAACTCAGGACCTTGCTCATGCTAGCCATCAATTTTCTCAACTGAACTACAAGTCTGGTTCCTGGTTCTTTGTAAAAATGGTCTCACTATTCCTCTACAGAGAGTTCTCTGTTTAGCTCTGTTCCCCAATTTTTAATTGGATTACTTGGTTTGCTGCTTTTCAGCTTCTTTAGTTCTTTATATATACTGGATATTAGCCCTCTGTCAGATAAAGGGTTAGTGAAGATTCTTTCCCAATCTGTAGGCTGTCGCTTTGTTTTGATGACGGTATCCTTGAAATGCTCAACGTCACTAATCATTAGGGAAATGCAAATCAAAACAACCCTAAGATTTCACCTTACACCCATCAGAATGGCTAAAATAAAAAACTCAGGAGACAACACATGCTGGAGAGGTTGTGGAGAAAGGGGAACCCTCCTCCACTGCTGGTGGGAATGTAAACTGGTACAACCACTCTGGAAGTCAATCTGGCGCTTTCTCAGACAACTAGGAATAGCACTTTCTCGAGATCCAGCTATACGGCTCCTAGGCATATATCCAAAAGAGGCTCAAGTACACAATAAGGATATTTGCTCAGCCATGTTTGTAGCAGCTTTATTTGTAATAGCCAGAAGCTGGAAACAGCCCAGATGCCCCTCAACTGAAGAATGGATGCAGAAATTGTGGTACATCTACACAATGGAGTATTACTCTGCAATGAAAAATAAGGAAATCATGAAATTTGCAAGAAAATGGTGGGACCTGGAAAGGATTATCCTGAGTGAGCTGTCCCAGAAGCAGAAAGACACACATATAGACATATAACATAGGGAATATACTCACACATATAGACATATAACATAGGATAAACCTACTAAAATCTGTACATCTAAAGAAACTAATCAAGAGAGAAGACCCTGACTAAAATACTCAATCCCCATCCGGAAAGGCAAAGAGGATGGACATCAGAAGAAGAAGAAAACAGGAAACCACCTAGAAACCTGCCACAGAGGGCCTCTGAAAGGCTCTGCCCTGCAGACTATCAAAGCAGACTCTGAGACTTATGCCCAAATTGTTGGGCAGAGTGCATGGAATCTTATGTAAGAAGTGGGAAATAGTAAGAGCTGGAGAGGACAGGAACCCCACAAGGAGAACAACAGAACCAAAAAATTTGAACACAGGGGTCTTACCAGAGACTCATACTCCAACCAAGTACCATGCGTGGAGATAACCTAGAACCCCTGCACAGATGTGGCCCAGGGCAGTTTAGTGTCTAATTGTGTTAAATAGTAATGGGAAGAGGGACAGCCTTGGACATAATCTGATTGGCCTGCTCTTTGATCACCTCCCCCTGAGGGGCGAGCAGCCTTACCAGGCCACAGAAGATGACAATGCAGCCACTCCTGATGGGATATTCTTAGCAATAATGCTTCCAGCATTATTTTTTCTTTCTCAATATGCTAAATATTTATTGTTGTAATTTTATCCATGTACATGGTTTACTCTATCTTGTTACCTCTGAAATTATTTTCTGTTTTCAATTATATTTTTCTTTCTGCTTACATGTAAACACATACTTCCACTATATCCATGGACTTTTGCTTCCTGAGTCCAAGCTTTCTTTCTCTTATTTACCCCAGATCTGCCTTTAAAGTGATTTAGCCAGAACAGAAGTATAAAACTATCACCACTCTGTTGAACCCAAATAATGCCTTGTCTCTATTACATAATGAAACACAGCCTCATTGTTCAAGTATAAAGCACCTTTGATGAACAGTTAATGTCATGTATCTTCAGCCTCAGTTCCAAACTTTCTATCCCTCTAAAGTATTAATCCAACCATATTATTGGTATTTATCCATGCTTATACTGCTTCTATAGGCATGGGATGTCTGCCTACAGGAACTTCTGGAAAAAATATCACATTTTGTCTATTTGACTAGAGTTTCACATGCTTTGCAACTCTGTGTTACCTTATTTGGAAAGTCATACATCTTCCAAATAAAAGTATGCTACACTTGCTAAGCTGATTATATATCCTCTACTAATTTCTCTATTATTGAGAATGTAACAATTATTATCACTCCTTTGAAACATCATTATTTTTCTATGTAGTCTATTAAGAAGACATACTGAATATGTACCACATATTATACACATACACATACACACACACACACACACACACACACACACACACACATATGCACAGTCCCTGGAAAAAAATTTCATAACAATGAATTCATGTATAGAACAGAAAAATGACAAAAAGTAGGTTTGTAATTAACCACATTTCTTACTGTGAAGTTCATCCTAAAAAAAACAGATTCAAATTTTATTCTTCTGAAATCTATAGTCTTGAGGGGGGAAATTAGAAAGTCTGATTCAGAGGTTTTATTAACAGCTGAATCCCTCATTAAGCTTCCTTGGAGTGTAAAAATATTCCTAAGTACAAACCTCCCAGACTCCAGAATGCACCAAGTTGGTGTCTACCCTCTAATCAGCATCAATATGGTGCAGGGTAAGTCAGCACTTTTATAATGAGGCAGCTGTTCATAGCTCAGTGTTTATATCAGCTCACATTGCAAAAAGGTTCAAAATGTCTCTACTGAGAGAATCAGCTACTATTTACTTAACACAGCATTAAATTAAGAATGCAGCATACCTAAGCACCTTTTACTGCTTGGATGTGTCTACCAACATTAATGTTTGCTCTTCTAGTACATAAGGAATGTGGCTAGATTAAAGTAGTTTTGCTTAAAGTAATTGTTTTCTCTTTTATTTTTTTAACTTATGTGAAAGAGCAGAAACACAACATGTTTTATGAAAGGAGAAAAAAATGACTCTCGCTTCCAACACTCCATCACTGAGTTAAAGAGTGACAGAATAGTATGTGTTTTGAGTTAGTGAAGTATTTTATGACCTGGTATTCATCTTTTATAACCCAACATTTCAATTTTATAACTATACCAATTTCTAAACTCCAGGAGTCAAGTCAAAGTAGTATGATTTTCCAAAAAATAATGTATGATCAAGAATGTGAAAGTAATCTGGTATGATGAGAATGAAGAATCATAAGTTTGAGTCCATGTAGGAATACATAATGAGGCCCTATCTCAATCAAAAAGAAGAAGAAGAAGAAGAAGAAGAAGAAGAAGAAGAAGAAGAAGAAGAAGAAGAAGAAGGAGGAGTGAACTTTACCTTTCTGTTATTACTCTAGTATTTTGTGTTCCCATATCTTTGTGTAATATTCTATGCCTGATTGACACAGTCAGAATGCCTTTATTCAGGTACAAATTTCATCCATTACAGAAGACAGAAAATACCAAACAATGTCTGCAGGCTTAGACTTTTCACACAACCTACTTTATTTAGGGTTCTTAAGCACCTTTACCTCCCTTCCAAACTCCCGCCCTCCAAAATCTTAGGTAGGAGATTAGTAGGAAAAAGGGCTGTAGTTCTATTTTTTCTACTTCTTGCTGACTAGGATCAATGACTCTTTAGGAAATTACCAAACTCAGTAGTCAGGATACTAGCAGTCTGGTTGAAAGGCCAACACCAAACAGCAACAGGAAGTTACCAAAAGCTACAAGACTCAGTTGGATTGCCCAGAAAAGTTGTATGGAATGTTTCTCTCTGTGAAGTCAAGTGTCAGAGTACAAAGATCAGCGCAGCAATGATGATCCACAAATCCATGTCTCACTGTGCTTGGCATATATATGTCCGCTACTCAAGGTCCATCTACAGATTTTCTCTGCTGGCCAAAGTCATGCCCCTCACACATGAGAACTCAAAGCAAACATCATTTGTCCAGCTTGCAGCAAAACATTACATGACAAAAAACTCAGTTTTCAAGGAAATCAGAAAATTCTACTTCAAATGTGTAAGTCAAATTATTTTAATTATAAATTGAACAGAATTCTGACTCATTCTTTGCCTCAAACATGTCGTTCTCTTTTTCTGCATGCTGAAAGTGTCACTGACCAGGTTTGATTTACTTTTTTTTGTTGTCATTGGCTTCTACTGCACATATTTTAGAGTAAACACTAGTGACATCTAACATTTTTCCTTCTTCATTTTATTTTTATTTTTTAATTATTTTTTATTTTTAAATAATTTTATACATTCACTTGAATCTCAGCTGTAGCTCTCTCCCTCTTTCCCTCTCAATCCTTCCCTCCTTCTCTCATCTCCTCCCTGCCCCCTTCCAAGTCCACTGAGAGGTGGTGTCCTCCTCTCCTTCCATCTGGCCCTAGCTTATCAGGTATCTTCAGGATGGTTGCAATGTCCTTATCTGTGGCCTAGCAAGGCTGCTCCTCCCTCAGGGGGGAGGGGAAGCTCATGAGTTCATGTCAAAACTAATTTCTGTCCCCCTTTCTAGGGAACCCACTTGGATACTGAGCTACCATGGGCTATGTCTGAGCAGGGGTTGTAGGTTATATCCATGCATGGTCCTTGGTTGGATAAACAGTCTCATAGAAGACCCCTGTGCTCAGATATATGCAGACCTTGTGGGGCTCCCTGTCCCCTCTAGGATATACTAATTCCTCCTTCCTTCATATGATTCCCTATACTCTACCAAAGGCTTGGTTATGGGTCTCAGCATCTGCTTTGATACACTGCTAAGTAGAGTCTTTCAGGTGCCTTCAGTGGTAGGCTACTGTCCTGTTACTCATTTTCTCCTATTTCCAATGTCCATCCCCTTTATCTTTCTAGATGAGGATTGATCATCTTACCCCTGGACCTCTTTCTTGTTTATCTTCTTTATGTGTATATGTTTTAGTATGTATATCCTATCTTATAGGTCTATATAAGTGAGTATATACCATGTGTGTCTTTCTGCTTTTGGGATACCTCAGTCAGGATGATTTTCTCTAGATCCCACCATTTACCTGCAAAATTCACGATTTCCTTGTTTTTAATTGCTGAGTAATATTCCACTGTGCAAAAGTACCACATTTTCTGTATTCATTCCTCAACTGATGGACATCTGGGTTGTTTCCAGGTTCTGGCTATTATGAATAAAGCTGCTACAAACATGGTTGAGCAAATGTTCTTGTTGTGTGATTGAACATCTTTTGGATAAATGCCTAGGAGTGGAATAGCTGGATCTTGAGGTAGCATTATTCCTAATTGTCTGAGAAAGTGCCAGCTTGATTTCCATAGTGGTTGTACCGGTTGACATTCCCACCAGCAATGAAGGAAGGTTCCCCTTTCTCTGCAGCCTCTCCAGCATGCGTTGTCTCTTGAATTTTTGTTCTTAGTCATTCTGATGGGTGTAAGGTGAAATCTCAGGGTCGTTTTGATTTGTGTCTGTCTGATGGCTAGGGATGTTGAACTTCTCCTTATGTGTTTCTCTGCCATAATTGACTTTATTTGTTGTATGGAAGAGATTTTTCTACTTATAGCAATTTATTCACACCAAAGAAACTGAACTGATCATGTTTAGGCATTTTAATTTCTTTGTAAGAATATCCACAAAACAAAAGCAAACTTCATATTACCCAGACTAGAATAGTGCTCTGAGGTGTATGGTCCTGATTATCTTTAAGCAGGACTGAATATAAAGTGGAGAGAAAGAACCTGAGGAAGAATATGCAATAAATGTAGCCTCTTGTTAAACAGTGGTATAAAAATGTTAGAGAAACTGCTTATGCAATAGAAAACATGAGCAGAAATCATTTTATTTGTGTTCAGCAAATTAAAGAGGGCACACATAGTTCACAATGTAAGAAAAATATAATTTGAATATTGTTAATAATATTTTAAAGTAGCATAACAATTAGAAAATAGTAGGAGGGATTTTTTTTTTCAGAAAATTTAAAACAGAGTTAAAACATCAACCATGAATCACACTATCTGTAGATATTTGGATTGCTTCCACTATTTGACTACAATAAATAATGCTGTAATCAGTATGATTTAGCAAATATTTCAAGATAGTTTGTTTTATTATTATTAAATTTTTATTTTTTCATATTAATTACAGTTTATTCAGTTTGTATCCCAGCTGTAGACCCTTCCCTCCACCCCTCCCAATCCCACACTCCCTCCCCCATCTCCTCCCATGCTCCTATCCTAATCCACTGATAGGGAGGTCCTTCTCCCCATCCATCAAGAGAGTTCTTTAATTTTTGTGGTGATATGCCTAAGAATGGGATGCCAATAAACCATTACTGGCATTTGCAAAGGTTTGGTAGTCAATGAAATAATCACTTTTTTTTTTAACTTAGTCTGTTAAAAATAGAACTCAATACGCTTTCATTACTCAGCACTCCAGGAGGGAAGCCACACTTATCAAGAACCCAAGAAGTCTGTCTTCTTCAAAGGCCATTGTGGTTTTAATGGAGACTGAATAATACTCTTATATGAATAACAAAAATAGCTGTTCTTTGATCATAGATCATTAGTTTGATAAAAGCTTAATAACATTTGACCGAAGTACCTGCAATATGTTTTAACATTATGTGCAACCTTGCATGCATGTGCTTGTATTGAGAAATAACCTAGCTTTATACAATATATTTCCAGGGGCCAGCCTACCCTCGGCCAGCTCCCAGCACTCCCAGGCTGCTTGCTACAATCCCCATCCTAGCTGCCACTGCTCCTGCTATCACCACCTCTGAGAAAATGACTGTGCCTCCCACATATTCTGATCTTGGCAACTCCGCCAGGGATGTCTTCACTAAAGGCTATGGCTTTGGCTTGATAAAACTCGATTTGAAAACGATGTCCTAGAATGGATTGGAATTTACCAACTGCGGCTCAGTGAATGGCAGCCTGAAAACCAAGTACAGGTGGGCCGAGTACGGGCTAACATTTACAGAGAAGTGGAAGACAGACAACAACCTGGGCACCGAGATCACCATGAAAGACCAGCTCGTGCGTGGGCTAAAGCTGACCTTCCACTCATCCTTCTCACACAACACTGGGAAAAAACTTCTAAAATCAAGACAGGGTAAAAGAGGGAACGTATCAGGCTAGACTGTGACTTGGACTTTGACATCACTGAGCCCTTGATCAGGGGCGCTCTGGTGCTTGGCTATAAGGGCTGGCTGGCTACCAGATGAATTTTGAGACTGCGAAGTCCCGAGTGACCAAAGCAACTTCGCAGTTGGCTACAAGACAGACAAATTCCAGCTTCATACTAACGTGAACGACAGGACAGAGTTTGGTGGCTCCATTGACCAGTAGGTGAACAAGAAGTTGGAGACTACTGTCAGTCTCGCCTGGACAGCAGGAAATAGTAACACTGGCTTTGGAATAGCAGCCATGTACCAGGTCGACCCTGATGTCAGCTTTTCAGCCAAAGTGAACAACTCTAGCCTGATTGGCTTAGGGCACATTCAGACCCTGAAGCTGTCAGCTCTGCTGGATGGCCAGAGCATCAATGCGGATGGCCACAAGCTTGGTCTAAGAATGGAATTTCAAGCATAAATGAATACTGTTTAATCCTTAATTTTTAAACTATTTTGCAGCATAGCTATCTTCAGAATTTAGTGTACCTTTTAATGTTGAATGTTGGGGATTCAAGAATTGATAAATACCACTTTAGACCTCCAGGCTAAGGATGGCTCGGCTTTAAGGTTTTTACCATTTCAGAATACAGCTGAAACCCCATTCCAGACAAGGTCTTTTTAGCTGTAGATGTGGGTTGGGGAGGACCCCCTCTAGAGACGCCAGACTGCGAATGACTGCTGGGAGTGTGCAGGCCCTTTGTAAGTCTGTATCTAGTCCCCAGATGAAAATGTGACTTCCTGAGCAATGAACACTGCTGTCCCAATCTTAACAGCTGGGAAGCATGTGCACACCTATATGAAAGAGACATTTTAGATAGATCGTCATGACCTGCTCCCATCCTATCCAATCAGTTACCTGTTTTCTACCAAAAGTAGTCTTCAGGGTGTGGTTAGCTAGTTCCTTTGTGTCATTTTAGGGTGGAAAAGGTGCGCATGATGGAGCCAGTGTTCTGGTATGGTTTTCTTTTCTTTCTTCTTTTTCTTTTTTAATTTCTTTTATTTTTTGCCATTGCACTAAAATATGAAATAGCTTCCGGTTTTTCTAGCTCTGTGCTGGGTAGACAATTGTGGTCGCACTCTGTCAACATTAGGGATGTAAACTGACTTCTGCTAGAGCCTTACCACTCTATTTTTTTTAGCAATTTAATGAGTACATTTTAGAGTCTTCCATTTTGTGTGGAATTAGCTCTTCCCTTTCAAATGCTGTAAATAACATCACTTAAAAATAAAACTTGAATAAAATATTGAAATCTCAAAAAAAAAAAACAGGGGCCATCTTTGTGTGTATGGAAAATAATTTAGTACTCTAACATTCTAAATCTGAATTCTTGTGCCAAAGTTACTGAATATTAGTGAATTAGTTAATGAAGTTACTGACTTCATGGTGGTTTCTTATTTATACCAAATTTAAATTCATGATGTATTAGACATTTGAGATAATTTATTATGAAAGCAAACAAAAGTTCTAGCCATATTTAATTTTTCTAGTTAATATGATAATGAGATAATCATTACATTTCCATTCAAAGTACAAAGTATGTAAATTTTATTTGAAGAAATACAATCTTTTTTTTATACTGAAGAGAAGAGGCTCAAAAGACAGTGGTGGAATATATGCAACTGGAAATCAATGATAAATTTTTAAAAATATAGTTTTAAATGCAGTGCTATAAGAAATTCAAAATAAACTTGAATATTTAGGCCAGCGCTCACAACTGTAACCTCTAGGCCTCCATGTTGGTGAACAGGCTTAAGTATGTTTTGGCTGCATCACTACCAGTCTTAGTGAGAACCTGATCCACCTACTTGCTTTCCCTGAGACTGTGCAGATATCTTTAGCTTTTAAATCTGAGGACAATGAAAATTACCATCAGCCTTTGTTGGGAAAGGAACTGTTCCCATTACCCGTCAACTTTAGGCAACAGAACTATCTCAGGTTAGTTTTCTCAAGAGATACTTAAGCAGTTTGAGGATGGAGAAAAGCCTAAGATGTAACTTGGATTATTGACAGCCTTATCAAAGGTCTGCCCTTATTAAAAGTAGCCAATCATGGGAAGTTCCACATGGAACAAAAGTTTATTTGCTAATGGAAGATCATGGTAATTAACTCAGTTATCTCAGAACTTTTCCTTGAAACACAGGGAGACACAGTGGAGATACTAATATCTCCAGGTATGCTGTGGGTACAGGTGGAATACCCAAAGCCTCTGAAATATCCCAGACCCAGAAGGAGGCACACAACCCTAATCTATTCTACTCATGTCCAGTATCATCCATGACTTGTTAAATTTAGGGTAGCCCATGAATCTTCTTACTCCATAGCATTGGGGGCCTAGATCATACCTCAGTTGGTACTCTATTGCTCTTGGTTATCTCTAGATTTAAACTATGACACAGACTGAAAGCTTTGTTGGCCATGGGCACTACATAAAAGCTAGGACTTCAGCCATGAAAGCTATGCAGAACACCACAGTACCAGACTAGTGACTGTGGGGAAGTAGTGAGACACATCCAACCCCACATAATAGTTCCCGTTTTATCCACTCTTCCTCATGACATACAAGTCACCAACTAGATTTTGAATATGCTTAAGCTTGAATAAAAAAATAACAGAACATGGGCTATAAATCAACTAATTTGGAGACTAAGTCTTTATTGTAAGGGTTACAAAAATAGATTGTTTGGAGGGTGGTCTGATGAGTGTTACTGCCCTCAAGATCTGGTTACACCTATCCTTGTTTTGTAAACCTGCCTAAGACATACCTGATTGGTTAATTAAACCATCTATATTTTGTCTGAGCAGAATGGGGTAGGTATGGATAAGATTCCCAGGCTTGGAGAAGACAGGAGAATCATGGGAGACAAACTGACTGAAAGAGAGGAGGAAGGAGGAGGGGTTGGCATGGGCTGAGAGGAAGGACTGCAATAACGGCATGAAAAGGCCCAGATAAAGAATAGATGCTAGTACCATGAGATTATGGGTGGAAGGTAGACCAGATAAAGATGATTAAGGTGGATGTCATTGATGGGGACTTAGACATGGATGGTGAGGTTATTGAGACATAGTAGGTAAAATATCTGCCCTGCCCAAGGTAAAGAAAGCAAGTATGAAACCTAACAGGTTAAAAAGAAAAACCTAATAGGTGTCTTTGTCCTATTATTTGTGATAGCAGTTTAGATAATACCACTGTGATAATCTTAGGGCAAATAATAAATGTTATATAGCTCAACACTCATTTTTTATTTAATGCAAGAATAGACATTATCAAATTTTTCTAAATATTATGCATTATAGCTAATAGATAGTATGTAATGTCTATTAATTTTATTTCTTAAAATCCTACCCCATAAGTGTTTTATGCTTCTGCATGTGATACATTTTCATAAATAGACGGTATTAAGTAAAAGAATTATGAAGAATTTTAAACATAAAGAGAAAAATAAAAACTGATGAAAGACAAAATCATAAGGTTGAAATGATCCACTGTTAAATAACTTAATAGACAGATATGGAAGAATAATTTATAAGACCTCAATCTTTGAACTAAATTAAGAAAAAATAAAACTTCTATGTGCATTTACTGAAAGCTATAGTTAATAGTAGCAGTTTGGGGCAAATTTGTTTCCTTAGAATGAATCCTGTTATATGCCTCTGTAATTTACATTCTTAATGATTAGGAAATGAATTACTACAGCATATTAAACTGCTGTCAGGATGTGTTCATTTTCTTCTTGGTTTGATATGCTTAAAAGTAATTAAATTGGATGGTGAAAAATAATCTTGTGCATAAGAACTCTGTGATTCCATTGTAGTATGATGCTGAGCTACACTGAGTCCACCACTGTAGTTGTTTGTGGAAGAGAAAGGCTGATAGTATGAAATGTTTGAATAATTCTGGTAAAGAAAAGAAAGTCATGAGGCATACTGGGGACTTATGACAGTTTAAATCTCTGAGAAACAGCTCACCTTTGCTCAGTTAATAAACAGACCCTTTTACATGTTGCCAAGGGAACTGCAGATACAACAGGTTGGAATTTTTCTTTTTCTCAGAAATTACTCTGAGGCAAAGACAGAAGAGAAGACTATGGCTTTTTTTTTCACCAAAACCAAGAACTCATTTCATTTTTGTAAATACTGAGGCAGAGAGCCAAATTATAAAATACTGTTACTTAAAGTTTCACCAATGATTAACAAATGCATGCTGTGCGCTTTTTCTTGTCAAAGTTGGTCACTTTTCATATCTCAGGAGGAAAAGACAGACAGGGTGGATTTCTTTTCTCTGACTAACAACAGAGGATGAAAACATAAGGAGAATTTTGAAAATGTTTGATTTGGCAAGAATCAAGAGAGCTGGTAGGTGCCCTGCATATACAAAAGGGATTTTTTTTCCTAGCAAGGCCCAAGTCTTCCTGTAATTTTTTGCTGCAGCAGTAGAATTGTATGTTTGAAAAATGAAAGCCAGCTTATTTACAAATATGTGTTAATACTGCTTCAGTTGATTCCAGAACTGGAAATAGTAACAAGATTGCAATACAGAGCTCAGCAAGAAAGCACTTGTCTAGCATGTGCACTGCTGTGGATTTGATTTGCAATATTTTAATAATATATTAGGCAGGACTTCCCATCACCTGCACATTTTTAACAGGATGTCTCAAAAGCATACCATAGGGGTACAAAACAGAAGAGTGATTTGTTACTGTATTTTTCTCTTACAGGGAAAAGGCATAGAATTGGTTTAGCTTCATGAAATGATTTTAAAGACTCTGTTTTTCTGTTTCCCACAGGAGAGTAGGAAACAGAAACCTTATATCCTGCAAATTAGGCTGTTGGGGTCCAGTTCATATCTCCTCAACTACCCTCAAAAGCCACACAGAGAGACATACAGAAGCTTTTCTGCCCATGAAACTAGACAGACAAATTAAAGTCATCCTCCAAACAGCTCTTAAACAGACTGTAGCTCCTAAATGTAGTGAGACATTGCTCGGTGGAGCAATTTTGAAATTCCAATATTTCAAAGAAAAAGTCACCATCATTCTCTCACTCAGTGGTTTTCTTTTTTAACTATTCTTTTTGTCACTGCATCACTATAGATTCTAAAAATGCTCCCCAGTATGTGGCTCATATTTAAACCATTGCATCAAGTATGGCATGAAGGGATCAGTCTAGCCTAGACCAAAACAATACTCATAGACAAAAAAATCTCATGGCATTTTTAAGGTAATATTCTCAAACAATGAAATAGGTATTTTAAAATTCTTAGAATTTTTTTTTATTCTAGTGCCTTATTTAAGAAAAACTTATTTCATGTACTTCTATGTTAAATTCACTTAAAAACTTCTATGTTAAATTCACTTAAATTCAATTCAAGGTGAAAATACAACTAGCTTATTAGCTTTAGACATTCTTTTTTTCTTTTCATTCTCTCTCAGTAATTTTATTTTTACATATGATTAAAATAAAGATCAAACACATCAGAATCAATTTTGAATGAAAATTGGTAAACGTACTTCTCACTGCCCACTCTTCTAAGTGCTGTGACTGTAGGAACATTACCACAGAAGTGTCTTATCTTACAAAACTATTCAGTGAATGAGCATCTATGGTTATTTCATTGATTATGACTCCAAATCTCAGTCTGATATTGACACTTAGAATAAGCATACAGTTGCTTTTAATCAACATTTGTTACATAACTAAATTAATTAAATAATGAGTGAATGATATCCTCCTACTGGCCACCTTTTACTTTCCTAGTTTCTGCAGCTCCTATTGGATATGCCCTCATAAATGAAGATTTGGAGCTAGGCACCTCAGATGAGAGAAGACAGACAACATTTTTTTTCCTGACTGTGGCTATCTCACTCAATATAACCTTTTCTAGTTCCATTCATTTACTTGCACAGTTCATGATTTCATTTTTCTTTTAAGGAATGCTGAGAGCAGAATAAATAGTCTTCACCAAAGAATAGCTTACCAATTGGTTATTCAATACCAACTGATCTGCCCTAAAAAAAAAAAATTAAAAATAGCATTATAAAGACCAAGAGGATTGTATTTATATACTTAAGCATGCATATGTGTGTATATTCATGTACATAAGTATGTAACAGCAATTAATTAAAAAGAGGCCGTGAATGTAAAAGAAAGCAAGGAAAAGTATCTGGTAAATTCAGGAGAAAAGAAAATGAAGGCAAAATGATATAATACTGTTATAATCTCAAAAACTAAAAGAATTTATATAACAATAAATAAATGTCATTGGTTTCTTAAAATTACAATACGATATACCACAATTTGTGCATCCATTCCTCCACTGAGAGGCATCTGGGCTGTTTCCAGCTTCTGGCTATTACAAATAAGGCTGCTACAAACATGGTTGAGCAAATGTCCTTTTTGTGTACTTGAGACTCTTTTGGGTATATGCCTAGGAGTGGTATAGCTAGATCTTGAGGAAGCACTATTCCTAGTTGTCTGAGAAAGGGCCAAATTGCTTTCCAGAGTGGTTGTACAAGTTTTCATTCCCACCAGCAGTGGAGGAGGTAGGGGAATGGATGCACAAATTGTGGTATATCTACACAATGGAATATTACTCAACAATAAAGCCAAGGAAATAATGCAATTTGCAGGTAAATGGTGTAATCTGGAAAAGATCATCCCGAGTGAGCTATCCCAGAAGCAGAAAGATGCACACGGGGATATCATGCTAAATTAAACAAAACATGGAGAGAAAGACAAAAGCTGTACTTCCCCACTTTTATAAAACAAACAAACAAACAAACAAACAAAAACATGGAGTGGCCAATCTTATAGAAACAGAGAAGAAAGAAGGCAAGTTAGAGAATCTGAGAATAAGGGGCCTCTGCATTAGCTTCTACCTCCAGCTTCCTGCCCAGCAAGAGTTCCTCTCCAGACACAATGATGTTGTCTATACTCATATAGACATATAATGTAGGATAAACCTACTGAAATATGTACACCTAAATAAACTAATCAAGAGGGAGGACTCTTGCTAAAATGCTCAATTTCTATCCAGAAAGGCAAAGAGGATAGACATCAGAAGAAAGAGAAAAGAGGGAACAAGTCAGGAGTCTGACACAGAGGACCTCTGGAAGGCTCTGCCCTGCAGACTATCAATGCAGATGCTGAGACTTATGGGCAACCTTTGGGCAGAGTTCAGGGAATCTTATGAAAGAAGTGTGAAACAAAAAGATCTGGAGAGGACAGGAGCTCCACAAGGAGAGCAACAGAACCAAAAAATCTGAGCACAGGGGTCTTTCCTGAGACTGATACTCCAACTGAGGACTATGCATGGAGATAACCTAAGATCCCTGCACAGATATAGCCCATGGCAGTTCAGTATCCAAGTGGGTTCCATTGCAATAGGAACAGGGACTGTCTCTTACATGAACTGATTGGCCTGCTCTTTAATTACCTCCCCCTGAGGGGAAGCAGCATTACCAGGCCACAGAAGACAATGCAGCCACTCCTGATGAGACCTAATTGACTAGGATCAGAAGGGAGGAAAAGAAGACCTCCCCTATCTGTGGACTTGGGGAGGGGCTGCATGCAGAGGGTGGAGGAAGGGAGGGATTAGGATGGGAGGAGGGAGGGAACCACAGGGGGGATACAAATTGAATAAAATGTAATTAATAAAGAATTTAAAAAAATACAATAGGAATGTGAAGCACAATATAAAATCATGGACACCCCTAGTCATCAGAGAAAGTAAAACCATCTTCTATCATGCTGATTAGTAAATTATTATTAAAAAAAAAAACTGTGTTGTTAAGGAGCTGGAGAAAACAAATCCTTGTACATTGCTTGTGGAATGGAAAGTAGGAGAGCTACTTTAGAAAATAGTATTGATGCTACTTAAAAGATTGAAAATGAATCACCAAGCAATCTAGCCATGCTACTTCTGGGTAGATTGCCCAAGGAATTGAAGTGAATGTGTCAATGTGGGTCTACCGGGGGAGATGCTTCAACACTATTCATTACAATAAAGATGTTATGGATTCCATTGTTCACATTCCAGAACAAAAGAATGGATAAAGAAAAAAAAAGTAGGCTTCATTAACAAATAAAAAATGATGAGAAGTAGGGGATATCATGCTAAATTAAACAAAACATGGAGAGAAAGACAAAAGCTGTACTTCCCCACTTTTATAAAACAAACAAACAAACAAACAAATGGAGTGGCCAATCTTATAGAAACAGAGAAGAAAGAAGGCAAGTTAGAGAATCTGAGAATAAGGGGCCTCTGCATTAGCTTCTACCTCCAGCTT
>REGO01000733.1:535782-572833 GCA_010120015.1 Rhombomys opimus | reverse complement strand
CCGCTCAGATGTAGCCTGTGGTAGCTCAGTAACCAATTGGTTTCCCAAAGTGAGGGGAACAAGGACTATTTCTAACAGGAACTCAATGAAGATACCTGATAAAACAGGATCAGATGAATGGGGGGGAGGTCCTCCCCTATCAGTGGACTTGGAAAGGGGCACAGTGGTGATGAGGGAGGAAGGGAGGGACTGGGAGGGAATGATGGATTGGGGCACGGCTGGGATACAGAGTTAATAAAATGTAACTGATAAAAATTAAAAAAAAAGGCTACACAGCCTTGTCTTGAATAAATAAATAAAGAAAAAAAAAAGAGAATTCCCTGTACCCCAAATCGATCAATATAATCTACCATATAAACAAACTGAAGGGGAAAAAAAAAACAACACATGATCATCTCTTTAGATGCCCAAAGAGCATCTGACAAAATGCAACAGCCGTTCATGTTTAAAGTCTGAAGAGACAGGGATGCAAGGCACACACCTAAACACTACTGTCTAGGCAATGCACAACAAGCCTATAGCCAACATCAAACTGAATGCAGAGAAACTTTAATCAATCCTACTGAACTCAGAGACAAGGCAAGGCTGTCCACCCTCTCTTTATCTGTTCCACATAGTATGTGAAGTCCTAGCTAGAGCAGTAAGACAACTAAAGGAGATCAAGGATATAGAAATCAGAAAAGAAGACAAAGTATTACTATTCACAGAATATATGATAGTAAAGATGGGAGACCCCAAAAGTTCTACCAGAGAACTCCTTCAGGTGATAAACACCTTCAGCAAAGTGACTGGATACAAAATTAACTAAAAAAAATATCAGTAACCCTCCTGGGTACAAAAGACAAAAGGGCTGAGAAAGAAATTGGGAAATCAACACCCTTCACAACAAACAAACAAAAAACATTATAATATATGAAACATAAATGATTTTGGTGTGTTTTGAAGATTGCAAATGCCTTAAAATCAGACATCTAAACTTAAGTTATAAACAGTCTTGTTTCCCTGGAAAGTGCCCTCATGACTTTCTCTAATCATACCCTGGCTCTTAAAGAAAGACATTACGTTAATTTTGTCATCTTCAAATGGATAGTATGTATCTATTTGATCAACACAAATAATTTTGACATTCAGCTATGGCTCTTGACTGAGTTTATAGCTGTTTTCTATCCCTAAATAATCATGTATTCCCTGAATGTAACACAATATGCTCATCTATTTTCCTTTTAAAAATTTGGTTTATTTCCACATTAGAATTGTATAAATAAAGCATGTATTAATATTTTGATCAATTTGTTTTGTACATTCATGATGTTCTATTTATAGGGGATTACCTAGCAGTGAAACTTTTCATTCATTAGCTAAAAATATGATTGATCTTATAAGAAATAGTCAAATACTGTTTTAAATAATAGATTTTACAAGTTATATTTCCATCAGTCCTGTATAAATATTTTCATGCATTCCAAAATGGTCCCTGTTTTGACAATGTTTTTAACTAGAAAAATATATAAATTTTTATATATTTATATATATTATTATATATCTACATCAAAATTTTATATATATATATATATATATATATATTTCTGTTATAGAGGGAATGTTTTCTCACTTCCTCCAGAAATGTCTCTTTATTGTCTCTTCCTCCTCTATAAGAGTAGATCCTGCCATAAGAACCTCAACTTCAGTTCCTCATTACTATTCCTCCTCCAAATATCATTGCATTACTGATTAGTTTTTCAATATATTTTGAGAAGGTTAAGCAACCAGTCCACAGCTTATTCCACTTTACTTTGAATCTCCTATGTCCTTTGGCTCTCTAAGTAAATTCAGGATATCTAGCTCATATAGATCAAAAACTTGATTATTTAAATCAACTTCTTTATTAAATCTATGGTATAATTCAGTCAGAACTAACCTAAGTAAAATATTGAGGCTTCCACTTGACAAATCATAAATATCACTATTTAGCATTTTTATTAATGCCTGGATGATATTGTCATTTTCATGTAGACTTTTAAAATGTGTGTGTGTGTGTGTGTGTGTGTGTGTGTGTATGTGTGTACAAAGCACTCTTTGGTGTTCTGATGTTATGATAAAATTTTATTTTTCTACTTTAGCAACCAACATTCCATTCCTGATATATAGAAATGTAATTTTTTCATATTTCTGTACATTGACCCTTTATTATACAGTCCTGTCTAATATTACTCGTTAATTTTTCAAGCAGCTTCTAGATATACAATTTCATGTGCAACAGTTGATGTTATAATAATTTTCACACTTTCATTGCTTTTCTAATATCAACGTCAGTGAAAAATATAAAAAAGAACAGTGAGATCTGATAGTATCTTTTTAGTAAAACAATGAGACCTGATAGTATCTTTTTATTAAAGTCTGGTCATGCTTTGCATAAGTAAGTTATCATTGTTATTTTTCAGGAGACACTCTGATAAAGAGCTTTTTTAAGAGTTTCTGATTAAAGATGTTTCTTTCTTTCCCCCTGTTGTGATTTTTTTTTAATTTGATGAATGATATTTTATCTTTGCCAAATGTGTTTTCTGTGTCTGTTACAATGATGTACTCTGTTGATTAAATTAAGTGTGAAAACAACTATACTTTCATGGGATAAAGCCTACCTTGTAAGATGCATCATTCTTACATGTTTTAATATTAAATATGCATATGATTTTGTTGAGAATTTTGGTGTTTCTAACTGAAAGAAAATTGCTTACGTAACTTGCTTTTCTTATAAATCTAAAATTGTGTTTTTTTAAGGCAAGACTAAGCTGACCTCAAAAAGGAGATGGAAATTATTCTTTTCCTCCATTCCAAATTATTTCTATAAAATTGATTTTATTTATTCTGTATGTGGCAATTGTCTATTAAACTTTCTCAAGAGATATGCATTTACTGACTCAGTCATCAATCAATAGATTTATGTAGATATTTATATATATTTAGAGTTTCTAACTCTAATTGTTTTATATACAATATTCCCTAGTGTGGTGGTTTAATTTTGGTTGTGGTTTGCTTTTGTGTATTTGAGTCAGTGTCATGCAGTCCAGAACTAATACTTTAGAAGATGCTGGCCTTGACTTCTAGTCCTCTTGAGTGTTAGGACTAGAGACATGGGCCACCATGCCCAGGTAAAGTAAAGTTTGCTTTTTACTACTGTTTTCTTAGTTGGCTAGTTTTTTTCTAGTACCAAGATAAAACCAAAGGTTTTTTATATGATAAGTTTTCTACCACTGAACCACATCCCTTGTTTCAAAACTAATTGGAGGCTGAAACAGAGAGGTAGAGATAGACAGGGATAGACAGATAGATAAATATATACAGAGAGGCAAAGACACAGAAATAGAGACAGACTTATCAAAATATAAAGAGCACATACAATGATAGATAAACATTATAAAAATGAGGGGAATGCTTTACTCTCAATAGATTTATCAGTTAAATTTCCTCAAAGAAAATAACTGACATGTCATTAGCTTCGGTTAACTTTCATGTAATGAAATATCATCAAAGACACTGCCATACAGTAGGCATGTTAGTCCTCAGGTTCTTACAATCTTTCAATCCCTGTTTTGTGATTCTCTGAACCTTAGATGTGAGTGTTGTGTTGAAGATACATTGATTAGGAATGGGTACTCCATGATCACATTTTTTTTTGACAAGTTGTGAATTTGTTTGTTAGTCTTGTCTACTGAAAACATTGTAAGAATCAGAGGGCCAGAATATCTGCTATGAGATGTCTTCTATGTATAACATAGAGTTGTACCCATGAAATCTTAATAATATGGTCACCCATATAAGACCTTATAAAAGTACCTTTTATTTGCCACATGTAATTGTCATCTTGGACGCTGCTGCTGAATAAGCCTCACCCTTTCTAGTTCTATCTGAACCCTGGCTGGCTGGTTCAACTCAACTATTCCAGCTCAAACTCCTCTCCAAGCTGACTGCTTTATTCTGTCTTCTCTTAGCTCCTCACTGATTTCCTTCTTATTCTCTGGCTTCAACTGCCTCTGCATGAACTCATGAATGAACTCAATTCAATTGCACTGCACTCAACTGAACAGCACTAAACTCAGTTCCACTCAACTGAATTGACTAAACTGATCTGAACTGTCACAAACTAAATTGCTGTTGCACTACCTCAACTTACTCCCCACTTACTGATTTCCACTCAACTGAACTGCCTCTTCCTGCACTCTCTTTAATTGCCTCTCTTTCCTGTGCTGTTTTCCTGAGAGTTGGGCATAATCTTATTCTGCCACATCTTTCTCTGTTTTGTCACTTTGTTCCTCAATTAGAGGTCATTGTTTGGGATTAAAGGTGTGTACTAAGAGCTTGTCTATATTCCAACCAGATCACACAGACCTATAAGGTTTTTGTGTATAATCAGAGCAGTTATGTTGCTGTGTTAAAATTACTTTACAAAGCCTGGACAACAACTACACCAATTGACATCCCAAAGTAAATAGTCCAAAATGAGATAAAGAATTATAGGAAATTAGTGGCTTTCTCCACAAAGAAAATCAGTATTTTGGGAGCGACATGCCCCATTTCATGTTATCTAGTCTCAAATGTTCATTTCTACACACATATTATATAAACAACACTAAATGAACTCAGCAGGTTAGATATATGTAACAATAATAACTTAGAAGAAGAGGTCATAAATTTCAAGTAAGTGGGTAGGGCATGAGAGGAGTTAGAAGATGGAGAAAGTAGGGTGAAAATGATGTGACTACGGTACTCATGTATAAAATTTACAAAAACATAAAATAAATATTAAAATAGAATAAATATCATTATGTAACAACAATGACAAAGAAAACAGTACTGAAACACATATGTCAGCATGCCTCCTATTCTACTATGATAGTCAACATGACAGAAATAACCTACACAGGATTTGATGGTGCACACCTATAATCCCAGGACCCAGAAGGAAGAGGCAGGATGAATACCACAAGTTTGAAGTCAGCCTGGTCCATAGAAGTCATATGCTAATGCTATAATAGTAAGGTACTCTTTCAAATAATTTTTTATGAATCCCTCTTAACTTTCTTAAACCTCCAGTATCACAACTCATAACTTTTTCTTGATTTGTTTTTAATTTAAATATTTAATTTACATCCCAATCATAGCCCCCTCCTTACTCTCCTACTAGTTCCCGTCTCATCCTCTTCATCCTATCCCCTCCTTCTCTTCTCATCAATCCACACCTACTCGACAAGTCGCATCAGGACTGAGCTCCTAGTTATTCACTATGGCCAGGCAAGGCAGCCCAACTAGGGCAAAGTGATTGAAAGCAGACAACAGAATCCATGTCATAGATATCACTAGCTCAACTTACTAGGGAACCCACATGAAGACCAAAACTGCCCATAGGTAACATATGTATGGGCCATGTATGCTCTTTTGTTGTTGCTTCCATTTCTGTAAGCCCCGTGGGTCTTAGTTAGTTGACCTGTGGGTGTTTACAGAGACAGAAAAAGGACCCAAAGGGGACAAAAATGCTGAAAAAGACCAACAGAGTCAACAACTCACAACTTTTATCTACAATCTGCTATCCCCCTCCCTTAAGGTGCCTGCTCCAAAAGTGCCCCCTCTCCTCTCCTGACTTTCACTTGTGTTCTGTGTTAAACACAAAAATAAAAGATGTGAGATTAGGATCTGCAAATGAGAGACAGCATAAGATGCCTGTCTTATGTTGGCCTGGCTTACAACTTACCTGAAATTTTTATTATTGAATTATTTTATTATAATTAAGTAATATCAAACAATGATATTGAACCACAAATTTTATCTATTTGTCTGTTGATGGACATATGTGTTGATTCTATTTCCTAGCTATTGTGAATAGAGAAGTGAGGAAAATGAATACTCATGTGTCTCTGTAGTAGGATAGTTATAAAATCCTTTGAGTGTATTCCCCAGATTGAGCAAGTCTATTTCTAGTTTTTGGAGAAAACTCCAGATTTGTTTCAAAAGTGAATGTACTATTTGCACTCCCATTGACAGTACCATATCTGTACTTGTATTATTTGTATTCCAATAATGGCCATTTTGATTGGGGTGAGATGAATCTTAAACTAGTTTTATTTTGCATTTACCTGATAAACTACAGATGTTTTATAAAACTTGAAAAGTTTTTAAAAACTGCTTTAAGGTCATTTGCATTTCTTCTTTTAAAAATTCTTTGTTCAGCTATATAGCCTATTTTTAAATTGGATTGTTTATTAATTTTAATATTTAGTTTTTTAAACTTATTTGTGTATATCTGGATACTTATATTCTTTTAGAAGAGAAGATAGCAAAGACTTTCTCACATTTCATAGGCTATTTTTTTGCTACAGTTTCTTGTGCTTTCCAGTTCTTTTTAGTTTCATGAGACCCAATATGTTCATTATTTGACGAATTTTCTGTTTTACCTTTGAAGGAAGGAGCTATCCCAAGCAAAGAGTATATGAAAAACCATATGATGAAAGACTACTTTCTCATAACTTAATTTAAATTTTTAATTGGAGGCATAGTAGAATACATGTGAAGCCAGACTTTCTTCAATCAGAAATTTATACCCTCGGGAAAAAGTTAATTTACTCTCTATGACCTCAGGTATAAAAAAGTAGCTCTCCCACCCAACACTATGGAACAGGTTTGTCTAAGATGTATGAAAACAAATGTAATAGAAACCATAATCCTAGAAATAAGTAACATGCAGAAGTGTCCTGCTATTGAAAGAACAGAGATACATGTACAGAAACTATGAACCCATATAAGCAGACACAGCAGAAGTTTAGGGAACCTGCTATATCTAAGTAACACATGTCAGAGAACTCTAATGCAAGGCAGAGTTCTAGAAGGCTCTTGGTTATTATAAAAAAGTTTTGTGTTGTCATCTGAACCCTATGTGAGGATTTTGGAACAAAACCTGCTTCTGGGTTGCCTAGCAACTTATGATGTCATCATGCATTGCTGGCCAGGTGGCCACACCTGGAAGGCATCTTTACCTTGCCCCTTAAAGGGACAATCCCACATGTGGTCTCTCTCTTGCTCTCTTGGTTCTTTCTCTCTTGGTCCTTTCTCTATTGGGGCACCCCTCTATCTTCCCCTATTTCTCTCTCTCTCTCTCTCTCTCTCTCTCTCTCTCTCTCTCTCTCTCTCCCCCCATCATGTCCTGCTCTCCCTTCTCTCCCTTTCTTCATATCCACCTAATAAACCTCTTTCATAGAAGATCTGCTGTCCAGTTCCCCTAATGGGAAGGGACTTTTTAACCAAAGTGGGAGCCTCTATTTCCTTTACTCCACCCATCTGCTTGACCCCAAGCTCACCAGCATCCTTTCTCCTCCTCCTCCTAGCTACTCTACCTACAAGTTCTAACACATCATTTCCTTTACCAGCCTCTCAAGTGGACCCCCAAGTCTGGGATGTCCAAAACCCCTCTGTGGCTAGGCACCATTCCCCTGTAGTCAGCTACAGGACTCCACCCGGTATGTTGCTCAATATCCATTTCTTTTCAAGAGTCTTAGGGGACTTAAGCCTATTACCACTGACCTTCTAAGAAAAAAAACTCCTTCGCCCCACTTCCTCTCCTTTTAACACTCCATACTCGCATTTAAAAAGCCCAATGGAACCTATTGCCTAGTCAAGACTTCCAGTTTCTCAACTCTGCAGTCGTCCTCCTTCACCCTGTCATGGCCAATCCCTATACTCTCCTCTCTACTATCCCCTCAGACACTTAGCATTTCTCAGTTCTGGATCTCAAGGTTGCATTTTTCTCTATTCCTTTAGATACCCAGTCACAAAGTATCTTTGCCTTCACCTGGACTGACCCTGACACCCTGGTCTCTACTCAGCTTACCTGGACTGTTTTACCCCAGGGATTCTGGGACATCCCACATCTTTTTGGCCAAGCCCTAGCTTCTGATCTAGTCTCCTTATCTCTCCCTAAATCCAAACTTATACAGTATGTAGATGACCTTCTCTGCAGTCCATCCCTACAAGTTAGCCAAACTAACAGTTCTGCTCTTCTAAATTTCCTATCCAGCAGGAGCTATCAGGTCTCACCCTCCAAGGTCCAATTATTCACCTCTGAGGTCACTTACCTGGGACTAACATTAACCCCAACACACAAGGGCATCACCATAGATTGAAAGAGCTAATACATTTCTGGCTGTTCCCTCTAATAAAGAAGAAATAGTATCGTTTCTGGGAATGGCCAGTTTCTTGCAGTCCTGAGTCCCCTCCTTTTTCCTTCTTGCCAACCCCTTATATGAGGCAGCCTTAGGCCCTTTGCATGAACCCCTTCTTAAACCTGTTACTAAGCCCTTTTGGAGCCTCCAACAGGCTCTTCTCGAGGTCCTGGCCTTACATCTTCCAGACCTAACACGTCCCTTCTCCCTCTATGTAACAGAAAAAGAAGGATATGCCCTTGAAGTCCTGGTTCACCAATTGGAACCCTCCTTTGTACCTGTAGCATACTTATCAAGAAAAATTAGACCTGACAGTCCAGGGATGGACCCTTGTATTCATGCCCTAAAGGCTGCAGAGCTCCTTATTCGAGAGTCAAAAACACTAACTTTTGGGTCATCTATTACTGTCTTCTCTTCTCACAATCTGTCTCACCTTTTAACATATAAAGGCTTACAAACTTTACTTTCTTCCAGAGTCATTTCCCTCCAGGTGGCACTAATAGAAGATTCTACCCTCATTTTCCAACCATGCCCACCTCTTAATATTTCAAACCTTCTTCCTCGACCTAAATCTGACAATTTCCCATCTCACTCTTGCACTGAAACATTAGAGGAACTATTGCCCTACCCCTCACACATACAGGAGGACACCTTACCTCAGTCAGTCTATACCTGGTATACAGATGGCAGCTCCTTTGTACATGAGGGAGCTCAAAAAGCAGGCTATGCCAAAGTGTTGGATACTGAGGTGGTTAAGTCACAAGCCCTCCCTGCCCACACCACTAATCAACAGGCTAAACTAATAGCTCTTACCCACACTTTCCAATTAACCCAGGGACAATCTCTATACAGACTCTAAATACGCTTTTCATATTCTTCTCTCCCATGCTGCCACCTGGAGAGAGTGTGGGTACTTACAGCAAAGGGAGGATCTGTAACCAATGCAGGCCAAATTATGGCCATGCTAGAAGCCTCCCACCTTCCCACAGCCATCAGAATAGTCCACTGCCGGTCCCACCGGATTCCATAGTTTCCAAAGGGTTTCCAGGCTGATGAGGCAGCTAAGGCTGCGGCCCTTAAAGGCCTAGACTCATCCCACTCACCACAAAACATCCTTACGCTACAACTCACATCTCCCCTGCCCCTCCTGAAACTCATCAGATTCTGTCCTATCTACACCAGCTCTTTCATCCTAACAGTCAAGCCTTCTCTAAATTCATCAGGGTTTACTTGCAGCCGTCCTCTGAGGACTTGCACTTCCTAAAGACCATTACGGCTTCTTATAAGATCTGCCAGACCTCAGATCCTAACTCAGGATATCATAGCCCCCCTTTCCCTACCCATCAGGCTAGAGGCTCTCTCCCTGGGACTGACTGGCAACTTGATTTTACCCACATGCCAGCAGTCAAATGTGTCCAGTACCTCCTGGTCTTGCTGGACACATCCTCGGGATGGGTGGAAGCTTTCCCCACTGCTAACGGAAGAACTCAGACAGTTTCTGATCTCCTTCTCTGTGAGATTATCCCTTTGGAACAATAAACGTTTTGGAATTCCTACCTCCCTCCAGTCAGACAATGGCCCTGAGTCCACTTCTCAGGTTTCCCAGACCTTATGAAAGGCCCTTAACATTCCTTGATATTTTCGTATCCCATAGCATCCCCAGTCTTCAGGAAAGATAGAACGAAGTAATCGATCCCTAAGGAACATTCTTGTTAAACTATCACAAGAGCTTCACCTCGATTGGGTAACCCCCATGCCCCCCCGTGTCTCTTTTCAGGCTATGAGCTCTCCCCAAAAAACCTCTATCTCACCTTTTGAGCTCATGTATGGGAGACCGGTCCTAACTCCCGGTCTTTGAGCGAAATCCTTGCCTCTCCCTGACCCCCTACTTACTCCCTTATTCTGTCATCTCCTTTCTCTTCTATGGGTCTTTACTGACCACTGTTTACCACGGCCATACCACTAACCCCTGTCCATCTCCTATTAATATTGGGGACCAGGTCCTTCTCTCCCCTCCAAACCAAAGTTCCCCAACTCTTTCTCCTAAATGGCAGAGCCCTTTCAAAGTGATTCTTGTGACCCCCACAGCTGCTAAGCTTGAGGGCTTCCCTCCCTGGAATTATCTATCCCATCTTAAGCCTTTCACCCCCTCTCCTCAAGATAGTGCCGCTTCCTATATATCAACTCCAACAGAACCCTGCTCCCTCAAGCTTCAAAAGACACCAAGATCAACCACCTTGTCTCCGGTTCCAGAAAAATGAGGCCTCACTATAGGACCTGTGTTTGACCCTACTGGATTGAATATGTATTTTTCCTCCTCTTCCTCTTGCCTATTTCAAGGTAATCCCGAGGTATGGAGATTTGAGGTTCAAGAAACCATCATTGATAAAAAACAGTCTCTCCAAGTAGGTTGTTCTATGGGAGGCTGCCAGGAGTCGATTGAAATAGCCATCACCCCCACATCTACCCCTCCTCTCTTACTTGATAGAATTTTTGTTTGCTTCCTCTTTGATCAAACAAAGGATCATTCCAAAAACATGGCCGGACAGAGGTATGGAGGCTGCCCATACTGGTCTTGCCAAATCCACACACCAGCACAGAAGAAGCTCCTTCACTGTACAAAAAAACCCTCTACTTATACATTCAAGACCCGTGGGACCCCAGATGGGTAGGAGACGTCATTGGAAAACTACCGCTGCTACACACCCAATCTACTGATAAGTACTATCCATATCCAGAGAAAATATGTCCCAATTACCCTATCCCTGGGGATGGGAGAAGTAGAAAAGATAATTGAACACTCCTTATAAGGTCATTATCTCTCTAACATCCCCTCTCCTAAATAACACAAACCTGTCATTTCATCTCCTACTTCAGACTCTGACCTCAGCCTACAAGCTCCTTAATGTGACCCAACTGGGCCATTTTAAAGCTTGCTGGCTGTGTGTACCACAAGAGACCAACTCAGAAGTACCGCTGACAGCTTCTGCGGTGACTCTGTCAAGTAACCTCACTTCACCATTCACTAACTGCCCTGACTCTGATGTTGCCACAACCCCCTACCTTTTTCATATCACCCCTTTGGCATGGCAAGCTGTTTCAAGGCATCTGGGACACACTCTGTTGGAATGCTAAGTTCCTTAGAATGTAATCAAACTATAATCCTTGAAACCTCATCTCAACCCCAATGCCCTACTGCTAATGATACCTTGATTCTTTGTGGCACTCAGGTCTACCATCGTCTGCCTGCTCGTTGGTCAGGAGTTTGCCCTCTGGTACTCCTCTTCCCTGACCTGGGAATGATAAACGAAAGAGAGCCCCTACCAATTCCAGTTATGGACTCAAAAGCTGCCCAGCAGGATAAGAGGGCAATTCAAGTCCTGCCCCTGCTGGTTGTTGCAGGAATCACACAGCTGTTGGGACCAGGACAGCAGGACTAGCCACTTCACTAACTTTATATTATCAGCTTTCTTCCCAGTTCATCCAAGACCTTCCCCAAGTGTCTCAGTCAATACTAACCCTCCAAGGACAGATTGACTAGCTGGCAGCAGTAGTACTTCAAAACCGATGTGGATTGGATCTCCTCCCAGCTGAAGAAGGTGGCTTTGCATCTTCCTCCAGGAGGAATACTGTTTCTCTGTTAACCAGTCAGGTATAGTAAAAGACAAAATCCAACAACTCCAGACAGATTTACAAAAAATGAAGGGAACAGCATGAGGCCACTAGTTCTTGGGCCTTTGAGAGTCCCATATGGAAATGGATTCTGCCCTTTGTCACACCTCTCCTGCTCATCTTTCTGTTTTTGCTTTTTCCACCCTGCTTAATTAACTTCCTCTCTACATTCTTCCAACAACAAATGTAAAAAAATCTCTAACCAAACCATTAGTCAGTTAATCTTACAGGATCATCAACCTCTGTCCACAGAACCAGATGACAATGACCCTGATGGTGGAGACCAGCTGTACCCCTAGAATGACAATGTCCCTAATCAGCATGAAGTAGTTTGAAGAGCAAAAGTTGTCTCTGTGCCCTCTCCCCACCATCACCCCTCCTAGCTCCTCACTTTTTAATGGAACACAAAGGGAGGAATGCTAGGATCTGTAAGCAGGCATCTTTATGGCCAGCCCCAAGGGTCCTGACAAACCAGTTATCTGGCATTCATGAAGCCTTCAAGAAGACCACCTGCGCATCCTCTAGGTCACCTTATAAGAGAACTCGCAGAGCTCCTCTCCTCTCTCTTTCTCTTCTGCAATTCCTTTCCCTTTCCCTAATAAATCTCCCAAGTGGAACCGGTTGTCTATTGTGATTTGTTAAACCGCTTTGTAACTCACATCCTGCATGATTTCTAACACCTATCCCTACTAATCTCCTATCTAAAGTGTGTTTGGGGATGGTCAGAAGAGAGGTAAAGGTGTTCAAGAACCTTGAATAAAGTATGATAAAAAAAAATCTAAGCCTACAGTGAATGGTTTTATTATATGGCAGCAGTGGCAGTTATTGTGACTCAAAAACAGGTACATAGTATTTCAGAATTATGTGATTGGCTTTAACGATAAATAATTGTAGTTGTGAACCCGCTGTGTAACTCTCCTCCCACATGATTTCTAACACCCTAAAGAAAGAATGTAGATGAGCTAACTTGTTTTTCATACTTGTTGTGGCAGGGTCAGCATGGTCAGAAGGTCATGTGCCTGAAAAAGCTCCAGGAAGTATGAGAACTTGCCTTGCTGTTGTGGGGGGTTGGGGTGGGAAGGTTGAGATACAGAAAGGAATTTTAGCGTTTGTATACGAAGTTCTGTTTCCTGGTTTCACAAATGGGAATCCTCAGAGGCCAGGAGCTGAGGGGCTATCCAGGAAGCCAGAGGAGCCACTTGCCTCTCAAATGCTCTCCAAGTTTCTATCCCTAGAACTAGTGGTATCAAAACCACTTCCTGGGATCCTAAAAATGCTGCTAGAATGTTTTCCTTCTTCTAGGAAAAAAAAATAACAATGCTTATATTTGACACCTGCACTGGACTCTTTTGAATAAATAAAGAGATTCCAATGGAGTGTGTGTTTTTCATTCTGCAATCTGTGAAATGTAATAGTGCTTTTCCAGTTCATTTTCCTAACAGGGCAGAATATTAAATAATAATTAAATAAAAGCACAATAAAATGGTTAAAATATAAAAATAAGTAAAATGAATGCACACAGATCATCTCTGCACTAATTAAAATAACAGGAGGATGTAAAAGAAATATTTTTTCCTTAAAGTATGTATTGAAAGCATTTCCATAATCTTTAACTCTTGCACTTGATATGAGGGTTTGTGCCTAGAGTTATTGTAACTTGTTATGTTGTGTTCAGTTGATATTTCTGGAAGGCTTGCCCTTTTTTTTAAAGAGAAATGGCAGAGCAGTGGATTTGAAAGATAGGGGAGGTACAGGAAGGATAACTTGGAGGAGTGAAGGAGGGGAAATAGCAGCATAGTTGCAATGTATGAGAGAAGAATAAGTTTAAAGAAAAATTGGAAAAGAAAGCAACACTGAGATCTTACAATCATTAAAAGTTTTCAGTCATTTGCCTGCACCTAAATTGTCCATACTAATAAGTAATTAAATTTGATATCCCTCTTTTACGGGAAAAAAATATATACACTTTCATTCTTTAACTCTATTCTACTTTCTCATCCCTTCAAAGTGTAAACAAAGCTGAGAATGGGAAAACTCAAATTATACAATTGTTTCTCATTGAATGTGTTTCTTTACTGTCAACTGGCTTTTAATTTTTTTAGTACTCCATGAATCCTATTTCACACACACCTTATGCATTCTGACAATGGATTATGTCTTGACTACTGATGAACCACTAGATAGGGAAAGAGTAAATTAATATCACTTTCATCTTTTCTTCCATTTCTTCTTAGAAGCCAAGCTATTTTAATTGTTGCTACTGGAAAGAAGTGTGACATTCTATAATCTATATCACTTGCTTGCTTCATACAGGAGGGTATACATATTATGAAGTTTGTTGATCTATACCATATGTGTTTACAAGACCTGATAAGCTAGGGTCAGATGGAAGGGGAGGAGGACCTCCCCTATAAGTGGACTTAGAGAGGGGCTAGGAGGAGATGAGAGAGGGAGAGTGAGATTGGGAGGGAATGAAGGAGGGGGCTACAGCTGAGACACAAAGTAAATAAACTGTAATTAATATTTTAAAAATTAAAAAAAGAAAAGCCTAAAAAAATAAAAAATAAATTTAAAATGTTTTTTAATAAATTCAAAGTATTACTACAAAAAAATAAAATACCTACTGCAAAAAAAATGAGTGTAAAAAATATAGACAATCCAAGTGCACTTTATTTTTAAAACTATAGAGAATAGGAAAGCTTAAAGTTGAATATTTATGACACAATAATCTTTGAAGACATGTCATATGTATGCTGAATAAAGACTAAGCAAATAAAATTAACATTCCTTTAATACTGATGAGGCTATATACTCTTTATACATTTTAAACAACATGAATGTAAGGTTGCTTTTGAAAATACCTCCCAAAATTTATCTGTATCTAGAATATGATTTGAAAAATTTTCCCTACTATAAAAATCAAGTCATTCTTTCTATATTTCTATATTTCTAAAGGATATGATTTCAATCATAGACAATAAAGGAAAATGGTTACTGTGAGAAGAAAGAAAAATGGTTAGTGTGCATCAGTTAAAAGGAGGTGATGGAAATCTGTCTCATTAAGATCAAAATGCCTCCATCTAATGATGTTGCTTAATATCAGTTCAAAGAATTTTTCACCATTTCTAGATCAAACAATTATTTTAAAATATTAATTAGATTATAAAATATAGAAGGATAGACATGCAACTTAAAAAAAATCTAGTTACCTCCACTATCAGTGGACTAGGAGAGGGGCATGAGGAAGAAAAGGGAGAGAGGGTGGAATTGAAAGGAGACAAGGGTGAGAGCCACAGCCAGGATACAAAGTGAATAAGTTGTAATAAATAATAAATAAAAAATTTGAAAATCTAGTGTCTAATTTAACTCCCATAGAAGATGACAGAAGCAAATTTTCCTAATTCTTTTTAAAGTAACAATCTAACAGATGAAATCTAACACCATCTGTTCTTTAAGGTAATACATACTATATTACATCAGAATGAGATAAGTGAGCCTTATAAACATGCCCAAATCTGAGATTTTACTTTTTTGCTCTAGTTTCTAATAAATCCAAATCAGTGAGATACTGTTACAAATAAATGTTGGGATGCCAATGAAGTGAAAGTGGAGTAAAAAATGTTCAGAATGACCAAGATGAAAAACTCAAATAACAATACATGCTGGAGAGGTTGTAGAGAAAAGGGAACCCTCTTCCACTGCTGGTGGGAATGTAAACTTGTACAACCACTCTGGAAAGCAATCTGGCGCTTTCTCAGAAAACTGGGAATGGCGCTTCCTCAAGACCTAGCCATACCACTCCTACGCATATATCCAAAAGAGGCTCAAGTACACAATAAGGACATTTGCTCAGCCATGTTTGTAGCAGCTTTATTTGTAACAGCCAGAAGCTGGAAACAGCCCAGATGCTCCTCAACTGAAGAATGGATGCAGAAATTGTGGTATATCTACAAAATGGAATATTACTCAGCAATGAAAATAAGGAAATCATGAAATTTGCAGGTAAATGGTGAGACCTAGAAAGGATCATCCTGAGTGAGTTGTCCCAGAAGCAGAAAGACACACATGGTATATTCTCACTCATATAGACATATAATATAGGATAAACCTACTAAAATCTGTACAATCAAGAGAGAGGACCCTGACTAAAATGATCAATCCCCATCCTGAAAGGCAAAGAGTATGGACATCAGAAGAAGAAAACAGGAAACAAGCTAGGAACCTGCCACCGAGGGCTTCTGAAAGGCCCTGCAGACTATCAAAGCAGATGTTGAGACTTATGGCCAACTGTTGGGCAGAGTACATAGAATCTTATGTAAGAAGTGGGAAACAGTAAGATCTGGAGAGGACAGGAACTCCACAAGGAGAGCAACAGAACCAGAAAATTTGAACACAGGGGTCTTCACAGAGACTCATACTCCAACCAAGTACCATGCATGGAGATAACCTAGAACCCCTGCACAGATGTAGCCCATGGCAGTTCAGTATCCAAGTGGGTTACATAGTAATGGGAAGAGAGACAGCCTCTGACATAAACTGATTGGTCTCCTCTTTGATCACCTCCCCCTGAGGGGGTAGAAGGCTCAGGCCACAGAAGATGACAATGCAGCCACTCCTGATGAGATCTGATAGACTAAGATCAGAAGGAAGTACAGGAGGACCTCCCCTATCAGTGGACTTGGGGAGGGACATGCATGAAGAAAGGGAAGGGAGGATGGGATCGGAGGGGAAGCAGAAGGGTCTTATGGGGGGATACAAAGTGAATGTATAATTAATAAAAGTTAAAAAATGTTTTAAATTAAATTTTTATTTTTTATATTAATTACAGTTTATTTTTTATATTAATTGAGATTTCACCTTACACCCAACATACTGGAAATTATTCACTTTTTATATTAACAAATATAATTAAATCCTCAGGTTGAATAGATTTTTATGAAATTTAGTAAAATTTCAAATATTGTCATTTTTAATGTATTCTTGGAAAGTATTTTACATGTGTTAACATCCTTTTTCCAATGAAAAATTATCATTAAATTTCCAATTTTAATTACATATAAACACATTAACTACTTTATAACCAGTTCCCACATTTTAAATATGCATTCTTTGACACAGCAATTATTTGGCAAAGTAAACTGAGGCTAATAAAAGTTAAAGATAAATACAGAGAAAGAAAGGATGTGAACTCAAGAGATTTTTGATTGTATGATCTGTACTTAATTATCATGTCATAGTGTCATAGTAATGAGGAAATTAAATATGAACATTTATATCTTGCTTGTGCTCAAGTGATAACTTGGAGATGAGATAAAACTGGCAAACAAATTACAAGTATTATTTTTTCCCCATCAAGCCAGGCTGATTCATTCACCAGATATCCAGATGAGGACTGACACCCTGTAGGTTTTCTTAGGTTGTTGTAAGAGGTCAGTTTTTTTTTTTGTGACCATATAATTGATGTCTCCATGTTATTCTTCTCTATTATCTGGGGACTCATAGCTTCTAATGCCTCATCACAGCTGATCACAGTCCTCTGTCACCTGGCTTTTCCTTTACCCATTGAAAATTCAGATATTTTATGTATTTTATGAAATACATTGTAATTTCATTATATTTTATGAAATTTCATTGTATTTTATGAAAATAAATTCTGTAGTAATCTGAATGGGCTTAGGAATATGTCATTCCTTAATAAGATCCAAAGTAAGACTGAAACTCACCTCAACATTGGTTATAAATTATGTCAAAAACCTAAGTAGATGAATCAGATAATCCATGTTCAGATTTTTGACCTTGGGAACTTAAATTATCTGAGTACCATATTTAGACATTTTAAACAATGACATTTTGTTCTTTCAACTGATGCTATCATGATATGAGATCTGGGAGACTTTGAAACAGGGAATAAATGCATTTTCCCGTGAAGGGTAATCTTGGAGAGCATGAGGTATACTGTGCTGAACACCCTCTGAAATAACCATCCTCTGACCCATGTCCTTGCTTAATATATATACTTAAATATAATTGTGAACTATGACTTGCTTCCTTGTTGCAGAATAGCTGGTAAAGAAACCTTCCACTGGTTTGTGAAGAAGAAAGATTCCATGTTTTGAAAAAGCCTGTAGAAATGGCCACATGGCAAAAATTTATTTGTAGTTTGTGGATACCGAGAACAATATACATCTGACAGCCCATGGGTAAACATGAAGCCTTAATGCTATAACCACAAAAAGATGAATTATGCCAAATGTCTAAGGGAACTTGGATGCTGGTCAACTTGTAATCAAGCTTCTGGTGATTCTGTACCCCAAGCCAAATTCTGGACTGTAACTTTTATCTCAAAATGAAAAGCTAGCCAAATGAGATCCAGACCCCTCTGCCTCAAAACTGTGAGATAGTAACTGCTACTGATACTAAATTGTAAATTCTTTCTGTAGCACAGACAGATGATAAAGCCATACCATGACATCATGAATAATGATATGTGTATAAAATATTTCAAATAATATCATAAATATGTATCAGTTAAAAATAAGGGCATTCTAGATTTAGGTATTTATTATGAATAATAATTTTTAAGATTTTTGAATGTTGGGGTGAACTGACTGGCCTGTAGCAAAGGCAGAGACAATAGAAAGGACTTCTGCCAGAGATAGAAACTCTGGAAAAGAAAGAGGCATTAGAGAATTTTCATATAAGACATAAGAAATTTGGACATATGATAATGAAGAAGAGGTAATTAACCACTTGAGTTAACATAGGTAATAAGAGATAATTGAGAACAAGAGTAAGCTAATGCCTAGAGCTTTTATAAACAAATATAGTACACCAGTACACACATAGTTAAGTAACACCATTTTAGTAGTATGAAAAAGTCTACCATATTTGAGTGAATACTGAGTATTCAATGATACATTGTGGTTTAATTTCAGTTACCACAAAGGAACATGATCAATATCATGACTTTACTAATCATGTAGAAATAGACTCAAAGAAAGAAAAAGAAACTTCTCAAAAGTCTGATGAAAATTTAATCAAAGACCATAGCTAATTATTCTATTTCAAATTTTATACGTATTTAAAGAAGCATCAAAATCCCTACCCATATTTCTACAAAACAATTGTTACAAAAGAAATTTAATTAATTCAGGGTCATACTTGATTTTCAAGGTTTGTACTGTGTCCAGCTTTGGGTTAATTTGTGACTTAATGATGCTACATAGATTTTACATCATTATTATATTTTTTTTGGAACAAGAGTAAGGTAAAGCCTAAAGATACTATAAATAAATATAAGTCTCTTTGTCATTTTTCAGAGCTGGGGCTTTAATTCACATCCCTTAGTATCACAAATAGAAGGATTACAGTGACGAGGTTTGCATTCTACACATCCTTTTCAGTACACCAGTGTTGCCAGCTCTGCAGAAGCCCTGCTAGAGGTTAGATTTCATCTGCAGGAAATTACCCTTGCACAATGTGTGTTGCTGGAAAATTACCTAGGTTTCAACCATGATTTTCCAATACATAATACTGAGAGACCAAAAGATAAATTAGCAACTATTATTAAGACCTGAAGTAGGTACATAAAGAAGTCTAGTAATGCCCTGAGGGGAAGAGCCACCTCACTGCATTCTTTCCTCACCCACTAGAGATACAGTTGCTAGGAAACTGGACCATCCACCTAGGGAGGGACACCAGGTCATTATGGTCTGGGAACCTTCCTATAGCCAATTGATTCAAAATGTAGCATTTTAACCAATAGATGCTTGACAGGCAGGAATTGCCCCTGCTTTGGGCATGCTGGGATGGACCAGAATCTTTAAATGACCCAACTAACCTGGGCACAGGGCTCTCGGCTCGGCTCCCACTGCTTTGGCGGTGGGTGTGTGTGGGCCCAAGCTGCAGCTTGGAATTTACAATAAAAAGAACCTCATGTATTTACAGCGGAGTCTATTTATTCCTGGTCTTTTGGGGTTCGTGAACTGGGCAGAACAATAGCATTTGTTGTTTGGTTTTATAATTTTTATTCTTGAAACCTAATAATACAAGCACCTCATCAGTGACATTCTTTCTCTCTCTTTTTTTTTTTTTCATAAATTGTACTACTCTTGCTTCTCCCATATGTCATTCTGTGACTATTGCATTCATAGTTAACTTATATTCTCACTGACGAGGTTGTGTTAATACTAATATAAAATTCCAAGACCATGGAAAAATCTTGCTTTTAGCAAAGAAAAAGAACCCTAAAAGTAATTGTGTTTTGACTTCTCTTTTCTATGCCTTTGATTAGTTGTGAATAAGAAAAATAATTTGCTGCAGAGCCATAGCTATAAAATATTATTTACAATACAATTTAAAACTACCATAGCACTTCATAACCTTTCCAAGTAGCAAAATCCTACTTTTTTCACTACTTCACTTAATCTGATATCCTTGAAAAAAAACAAAAACAAACAAACAAACAAACAAACAAACAAAAACCCTCCCATTTTCTTCCATACTGAACTTCCAAAATTGTAGCTAACTTAAACTAAACAAAGCTCATTTTTTATGTTTTTATCTAAACTATCATGTCATAACTTATATGCAAGTAAGAGTCCTACCATCACAATATTTTATGCATAACAATTTGAATCACAGGATAAATGTTCCTTTAATAATGTATTCTATGAAACTCAATCCTTTAAAACATAACTTTCTTTGAGACAGCAGAAGATGGAATAATGACACAGAGACTTATTATATCTATTATAAGCTCAGGCACTATAGCTGGGCAGATTCTCAGCTATTCCAACTTGACAAAACTGGCCTGACCTAGTGGCCATGTGGCCCATTACGTCTTAGTTCCAGCACCTGTTTTTCCCTGCGTGTTCAGCTGGTGACTCCTTCTGATTCTTTCCCAGAGTTCCTATCTCTGCCAAAAGTTCTGCTTTCCTCTCTTGATTTGCTATAGGCCATTCAGTTATTTATTTATTTATTTACAATTTATTCACTTTGTATCCCTGCTGCAGCCTCCTTCTTCATCTCTTCCTTAGCCTATCAGGTCTCAGCAAGGCTGGCTGTATTGTCTTCCTCTGTGGCCTAGAAAGACTGCACCCCCCCCCCCCAGGGGGAGGTTATCAAAGAGCCAGCCACTGAGATCTTGTCAGAGACAGACCCTGTATGCCTTATTAGGGAACCCACTTGGAAACTGAGCAGCCTTTAGACTTCTGCTGAGCAAGGGGTCTAGGTTGTCTCCATGCATGGTACTTGGTTGGAGTATTGGTTTCTGCAGGCCATCATGGGCGCAGGTTTTTTGGCTTTGTTTGTCTATTTGTGGAGTTCCTATCCCCTCCAGGTCTTTCTATCTATTCTTCTGTAAGGATTCTGGCTGGCTATAAGTGTCACTCTTTCCTTCAATACCCTGGAGGGTACAGTCTTTCAGAGGTCCTCTGTGGAAGGCTCCTGTCCTGTTCCTTGTCTTCTCCTACTTCTGATGGCTATCCTGTTTGCACCTCTGAATGAGGATTAAACATCTTCTCTAAGGTCCCATTTGTTGTTTAGCTTCTATAGGAGTATTTTAGTGTGTTTACCCTATATTAACCTAGATACGGTTAATATCTACTTAAAAATGAGTATGTATCACATGTGTCTTTCTGCTTCTGGGTTACCTCACTTCCCTGAGCCTGCCAGCAGAGTCGAATGGTTCTTGAGTTGGGAGTGAGGATTAAAATAAATAAACTAACATACAACACACTGGGCCTTTCCGAGAGGCTCTAGTGGCTTTGTTTCAGACTGCTTTTAAGCCAGAGTAAAAACAGTTCCTCAGCACAATGAGTTAAATTCACAAGGAGGTGAAACAAGAGGTGTGATTTTGACAAACTATCCCACCTGCTGTCACAAACAAAAGAAGATGGACTTGGAAATTCTGCCCTGACTTCACTGAAGGCCTGGTAAAACCAGTCTTTCCGCTGAGATTTAAATATCAAAGCAGCTGCTAGAACACTCACTCCAAAAGATGATTCACCATTCAATAAGGACATTTGCTCAACTATGTTCATATCAGCTTTATTTGTAATAGCCAAATCTGGAAACAATCTAGATTTCCCTCAGCAGAGGAAGGGATACAGAAAGTGTGGTACATTTACACAATGGAATATTATTGAGCAACTGAAAACAAGGAAATCATGAAATTTTCAAGCAAATGGTAGGAACTAGAAAGGATCATCCTGAGTGAGGTAACCCAGAGGCCATTCAGATTTGTTTTGTTTTGTTTTGTTTTTGTTTTTATTAAACCAATCAGAAGGTGTTGGAGAGAGTGTTTACGAAAGATGATACAGCCAAAAAATAGCAATTCTAAAGTCCGGCCTATAATCAGATCTCTGGTGGTATAGAAATAAGCATTTGAATAATACAAACACAATCTATGCACAGTGCACAAAACGAACACCTCAAAAATCCTTGAGAAGAATAAAGAATACATTAGAAAGAAATCCTGAATAATTACCTCCTTGTTGCTTTGTTGTGCCTGTAGTTGCTTTTTAATTTTTTTTAAACAAAAAAGGTGTGAGATTATATTCCTATTGATACTAAAACTGTAGATTAATTCAGTGAATATTTAAAGATGAAAAAACTTTGAAGCATATACAACCAAAACACCAAGATACTGCTCCACAATAGTACTACACATTTCAATTGTTTCTGTTGTTTGTTTTGTTCCTATCCCTTCCACCCTTTCTCACCATATCACTCACAGAAGATAGCAAATCAGATGCTGTCAGGGGGATGTGGAACTTAAAAGTATTTTTTTAAATAGCAGTAATGTAAAAGGAATACAAATAACCTGTATTGAATTTCAAAAGTGTGTATGTGAGTTATGTATAGGTGTGAACCTCAAAAGTGTGCTGTGGATTTTCTTTGTTAATTGCCCTAACTGGAAACTTTCTCTAAAAGCCTCAGGCATTCTCTATCCAGCAAATAGTTCTCAACATGGCACTTTCAGGGGAACAGAAGACCCATAAATCTGCCAGGGGCTGTGAAAGTGAGATTATGAGCAGTTAAGTAGACAGTCCCGTGACAGTCAATGTATCTGAACCCTCAGCCCACCAGCATCTAAATCTGTCCTATACTTACTGTGATCTAAACAAGCCCGCTGGGTATCAACTTTAAACCTTCCACAAAACTAATATTACAAATCACATTGTCCAAGAAACATCCTAACAATGTTCAAACTCCCGTTGCAGAATTTATGATTATGGGGAGAAGTGAGGAAGTGGTGCTTCTAACCCACCTGTCCATGCAGCAGGAAAAGTCATAATGAATGATTTTGTCAGAGCCATACTTGTTCAGCTTCTATAAATGTCCTACAGGGAATGCATTGCTCTGCCGAGTGAAGCTGCCCTCAAGAATGCATTGTTGTAATGACACAAGGGACACTTTACAGGAAGGGCCGAGGACTTTGGCCAAGAGGACCTTGGTGATCTTAGTTTGCCTTTGTTTGACTAACCTGCACAGACTCTTTTCTGGCCATAAGTCCTTGACCTCTTTTCTCCTAGCTTTTTCTCAGTGAGCCTCTAATTGTACATTCTGTATCTGGCCCTTTGAGTGATAGATGAATCCCAAGATGCTTAATTAAATAGCCTTTATAAGGTCCTAATCATGTTGATCACCTTCCTTCCCAACATCATTCTCTTGCCAATGGTAATCCTCCCTCACTTTGTTTAACTGGAGTTGAGTCAAATCTTCTCTAATTCAATAATTTTGTCAATTGTAAATATGTTTTAGTGTTAATTTTTAAATTTTATGAACAATAGTTATCTTGGATAATTTGCCAACACTTGTTTAATTTTGTCCAATGAAATTTTCTTTGAATAATGTATCTGTTTTATTGAAACCAGATAACAGAAAGAGCTCCATAGTTTTGAAAATTAAAAGATATTAGTCACAATAAGATGAATAAAGATGAGAACTGAGAGATTTATGTCACAAGTTGCATGCTCTGTGTTTTGAGATACAAGGTAGAGTTGACAGACTTAAAATTCTGTTCTATGAATAACATTTTAATTTAAATTATTACACTTTTATTTATATTTATTACTATATATATGTGCACAAAGAGTTGGTTTTATTGTAAGACTGGGTTTTATTCTTTCACCATGTGGGTTCTGCAGTTTGAACTCAGGTTATCAGACTCTGTGGCAAGCACCAGAGCCATCATTAGCCCTGTGCATACTTTTTGAACAGAGTTGAATAGAACCTAGTCATCCTGAGTCTTAAAAATGATGCAACAACAAAACTAACAAAGAACAAAATCATGTTAAAAAAGAGTGAAGGCAGAAGCAAATAAACAAAAAAAAAATGTGTCAGAAATCAGGAAGCAAAGTTGTTTTAACTAGAATGTGAAATTCACTAGGGAAAAGGTATAAAAAATTTTATTAAATTAAGTCATAATTAAAATCATGTTCCCCATGCTTCATATTTTATATTCATACAACATGACACTATTTTACTATGTGAAGCTGTATTATTATTCTGTATCACCTTATGAATACATGTCTAAATTTCCCAACACCAACTTAAAGCAGCATATGCTTTTGTCCATTATCACCACAACTATAATATTCAGGATTCTGCTCTTTAATAATTAATCATCTTCAAATGATCTGTATCTAGAGGCATCCTATCTGTCTATAGATCATAACTACGAAATTGAACATTGGCTATTTTCTCCTTTCTTGATTTTTACCCTAATATTTTCTTTCTAACTTTCAAGTTATTTGCATAATTTAGAGCAATTATGTCTGTAGACCAACATTTCTCAACCTGTGAGCCACAACCATAAAAATATGTTTTATACTTTTAATTTCTAAGATGGTATCAGCCAGAGTATACTGTTTCAGAGTGGCAGAATATCTGAGACTGTAGTGGTTATAAGGGATAACGTAGCAAAGGACTCCAAAAAACTGACAATGGTGCTTCACCCAGAGGGGAGGAGACACACTGGGTACAGAGAGCACATGGTTCCAAGTCCCTATCCTCCATTTGTGTTTCCCCCTGTCTACCTTCCACCCTGCCCCTCCTGCTGATAAACAGCTTCAGCAAAGTGGCTAGATACAGGATAAGTTCAAAAAATCAGTTGCCCTCCTGTACACAAAGGACAAATAGGCCAAGAATGAAATTAGGGAAACTATACTGTTCAAAATAGCCGCAAATAATATACAGTACCTTGGTATAACTCTGACCAAGCAAGTGAAAGACCTGTATGACCAGAACTTCAAGTCTATGAAGAAAGAAATTGTAGAAGATATCAGAAGATGGAAGGGTGTCCAATGCTCATGGATTAGTAGTCTTAACATAATAAAAATGGCCTTCTTACTAAAAGCAATCTACAGATTCAATGCAATCCCCATCAAAATACTAATAAAGTTTTTAACAGATGTTGAAAGAACAAGTCTCAACTTCATATGAAAAAACAAAAACCCATAATAGATAAAACAATCTTATACAATAAAAGAATATCTGGAGGTATATCCATCCCTGACTTGAAACTATACTATAGAGCAATAGTAATAAAAACTGCATCATACTGGCATAGAAATAGGCTGATTGATTAATGGAATTGAATATAAAACCATATACCGATGCATACCTGATTTTTGACAAAGGAGCCAAAACCATACAATGAAAAAAAAGATGGCATCTTCAACAAATGGAGTTCGTCTAACTGTATATCTATTTGTAGAAAAAAATTGACCAATGGTTATCTCCCTGCACAAAACTCAAATCCAAGTGGGTCAAACAACTCAGTATAACAGAAGATACACTGTAAATCTATTAGAAGAGAAAGTGGAGAAAAGCCTCAAACTCATCGGCACAGGAGACAACTTCTTGAACAGAGCACCAAAATCAATAATCAATAACCAGTAACCAATACTCAATAAGTAATTATTAATAATTACTTATTAATAATTATTAATTAATAATAATAGGCTCTAGAATCAATAATTAATAAGTGGGATCTCTTGAAATTAGAAAGCTTCTGTCAGGCAAAGGACACTGATAGTAGAATGAAACAACAAAGCCTACAGATTAGGAAATGATCTTTACCAGTCCTACATCTGACAAAAGGCTAATATCCACAATATATAAGGAAGTCAAGAAATCAAACACCAGTAAGCAAAATAACCCAATTAAAAGATGGGGCAAAGAACTAAACAGGGAATTTTCATCAAAGGAATCTTAAATGACCATGAAGCACTTAAAGAAATGCTCAACTTTCTTTGTCATCAGGGAAATGCAAATCAAAACAACTCTGAAATTCCATCTCAGACTGGTCAGAATGGCTAAGATCAAAATCTCATGTGACAGCACATGCTGGCAAAAGTGTGGAGAAAGGGAAACCCACCTCCATTACTCATGGGAATGTAAACTTATACAAGAACTTTGGAAATCAATCTGGCACTTTCTCAGATAATTAGGAATAGCTTTACCTCAAGACGAAGTTATACACTTCTGGGCATACACCCAAAAGAAGTTCCACCATACAACAAGGACACTTGCTCAACTATTTTCATAACAGCTTTATTTATAATAGCAGAACCTGGAAACAACCTAGATGCCCCTCAACAGAAGAATGGACAAAGAAATTGTGGCACATTTACACAATGGACTACTATTCAGCTATATAAAAAACAAAGAAATCATTAAATTTAAAAGAAAATGGATGGAACTAAAAAAGCTCATCCTGAGTGAGGTAACCTAGGAGCAGAAAATTACTTATAGTATTTATTCAATTAAAAGCATATATTAGCCATATACTTAATATAGGATAAACATACAAAAATCTACAGACCTAAAGAAGTTAAAAACAAGGAGGACCCTCATTCAGAAGGATAAACACCTGAAGAGGTAGAAGAAAGGGAACAAGGTAAGAGAGGGGGCATAGAGAGTTAAAAGGGTGGAGATCAGACCTGGAGAGAGAGATGTAGAGAAGACAGAATATCTGTAGAGGAAAAAGAAAGTGAGGGTGGAGGTATCTCTGTGACTAGCTGGAGACCTAAGTCAGGGTAGGCTCCTGGGAGGCAAACAGAGACTCCCAGTCTGAAGAGGACACCTTTTAACTAGACCAACCTAATAAAGGGAAGGGAACACCAACCCACCCACTAAAACTTCAACCCAGAATTTACCCTGTCTACAAGATATGCAGAGTTAAAGATAGAGCAGATAAAGCCGAGATTGGGGGAATGCCCAACAAATACCTGGCCCAACCAAAGACCCATCCAATGGGAGAGTGCCTACCCTTGACACTATAAACAATACTCTGCTATGCTTGCAGACAGGACCCTGTCAGAGTTGTCCTCTGAAAGACTGTACCCAGCAGTGCCTCAAAACTGATGCTGAGACTCACAGATAAGCATTGGGCAATGAATAGGGAGTCTTACGGAAGAATGGGAGGAACTCCACATTTATGTTCATACAGCAAGTCTGGACCCAGAGGGCTTGCTGAGATGGAAGCATCAGCCAAGGAGCATTAATGAGCTGGACCTAGGACCCCTCTACAAAGATGTAGCAGATGGGAAGCTTAGGCTTCATGTGGGGAATGGGGACTGCATGGGACACAGACTCACTTGCTAGCTTTTTGATCACTTCCCTCTGGTAGGACTACCTCGCCAGGCCAAAGGAGAAGAGGACAGACATGCTCAGTCCTGATTGAACTTGATGAGCTGGGGCAGATGGAAAAGGGAGATCCCCTTTTCTGAGGAATAAGAAAAAGGGAAGGAGGAAGGAGGGAGGGTGAGACTGGGAGGGGAAGAGGAATGGGGCTGAAACCAGAATGTAAGGTGAATAAAAAATAAATTAAATTTAAAAAGAAAGAAAACACGTATATTCAATGGTCTTAGGACCTGAAATATTGCGTAGTAGCAAAGCCATAGTTATGAAGTAGCAATCAAACAATTTTATGCTTATGGGTCACTAAAACATGAGAAATTTTATTAAAGAGTCACAGCTTTAGGAAGGTTGAAAACCACTGCTCTAGACTGTTTACCATTAAGAGCCTAGTTTCTTCCATTTTCATCTCTGCACAAGGGGTAAATCATACCTAAGGGTATCTCCACCTTTCTTAGAATCACGTTTGTACACATAGAGAAGTTAGTAAAGTTTCCTTACTTAAAGCTTCTTTTAATTAAGATGACACTGACAAAAACAGGCTCTCAGGACTCAGGTACAAAATGGAATAGGGTAACTTTCTAAAAAAAAAAACAAAAACAAAAACAAAAACACAGGTGCTGTCTCTGACATGAACTCAGTGGCTGGCTCTTGGATCACCTCCAACTGAGGGGGGAGCAGCCTTACTAGACCACAGAGAAAGACAATGCAGCCAGTCCTGATGAGAACTCATCTGTAAGGGTCAGAGGGAAGGGGAGGAGGACCTCTCTTATCAGTGGGGGGGGGGGGACCATGGGAGGAGATAAGGTAAGGGAAGACAGGTGGAATTGGGAGGGTATGAGGGAGGAGGCTACAGCTGTGATACAAAGTGAATAAACTGTAATCAACAAAAAAATTAATTAAAACATAAATTTTTTCAAATATTTGTTTCATTTACAAACAATCACAAGAAATGAAGAAAATGTTTGCCATACTCTAAGAAAGAAAACAAGCAAAGAAAGAGCATGAAACTACAGTAAAGCATATTTATTATACTGGACAGGGAATTTATACATCCTCCTAGTATTTAAAACAAAACCATAATTTTAATATGCTTTGCATTTTCTAAACTCATGTGTAATACATCTCAGAGGTAGGATGGTGAATTAAACAGTAAGTCATGAACTCCAAGTTGTTTCTAAACCAATATAATCAAAGTAAATTAAATGAAATCTTAGCACAAGAAACCAGCTAAAAAGAACTAGAGCCATGAATTAGAAAAAAAAAGTACTACAAACAATAAAGGTCTATACACACGTAAACATGTGTGCACATAACATATTCACCTATACGCACATATAAGCACATGCACAGACACATGCATACAAATACATGCATTTGCATGTACATGCAGAGACATATATATATGTATATATATATATATGTATATATATATATACATTATCACAATAAGACATTTTCCTACCATCCTGAATCTCTTTATACATTTTCCTGGTTGCACAATATAAATAGTATAATATTAAAAGAGACATTTAAAATGAGAACAATCAGTGGACTATAAGCTCAAAATTAAATGATAGTAGGTGAAGTTTTAAAATAAACTAATTCACTTGATGAAGTATGAAGTTTTAAAATCAGTCAGCTTGAGATTAAAACAAGCACCACATTTTCTTGCTGAAGTGTTCTAACTGCATCACCACACTGACTTCCTCCAAAAACACAGAATTTTCTTTAAATAAACATAATAATGAATAAATAAATGTAATTAAGTGTGGATGCATATGAGTGAAATGAATCTTCAGAGATAATACCGCAGCCTGTAACTTTTTTTTTAATTTGACAAATATTAGGGGATAAAAGAAAGAATAGCAGCACTGCAATTTTCTGAGCATACCTCTGCTGTCACATTCCAGTTCATCTTTATTTTGCAAGGGCAATGAGAAAAAAATGGAAGTATATTTCCTTTTCTGGGCAATTTAGAATATTTAGCTTGAATAACACTATCATTTATTTGGCATCAATATTAATGATTTGGAATGAGAGCAAAATTACAGCAATGAAATTCATAGCGGTGCTAAGTCTTCAGCTGCTAGAACTGCAAAAGAGAGTAAATATATAAAATGATGCATCATTTAGAACCCTGGTTTATAAATTACAAAGGGAGTTTTAACAGGCATCAAGCTTTTGGAAATAAGTATTGGGCAATTTTAGGTAAGAATAAAACCTTGAGAATATTTGCTTATAAACCAATATCACAAACGAAGGGAGATTCACTGATTTCATTTAAATAATGTCTTGTTGTGTATACATGCTTAGTAGGGAGCTACGCACAGCCTTTCAAGCATAAATTTCTCACAAGTCAAGAATTCCATCCCTAAAATTGCCCCCACAAAATAAGTTGTTTTATTTAATACCACACTCTATTTTAAAATAAGAGTTGAGGATTCACGATAACTCAAATAAAACCTTTTTTTATGCTCAGCTATAGCTTCTACTGCTTGTCAGCACTAGTTGTAGTGACAGATGATGGTTGGAATATTAAGCCAGGAAGCCTAGGGAGTATTATGGGCCCATGTTTGTGATTATATGGCTGTGATAGTTGTTTTTCACATCACTGGGCCCAAGTAGCTGACAGAAGCAACTCAAGGAAGGAAGGGTTCATTTCATTTCATGACTGTGAGGCCATTATGGTGGAGGACCTATGCCAGGAGCACCCCCATTTAGGCAACAAGAATATGAGGCATTAGGCTTGAACATTTCACTAAGTAGGCCACAGACAGCTTCCAACAGAATCACAAGTGGACATACCCTCACGTTTCCAGTGAGCCCCTTTTGTTTGCTGTTTCAATGTGATAAATTTATACAATCTCCCTTACCTGTGCCACTGAACTTTAAAACATTTGAACCTATGGGTGGTAGTTTGATTCAGACCTGAACAATGGCATGCTTTATATCCTAGCCTCAACCATACTCTTAAAATACAGAGCACCACCAAATGGACTCGCTAGTTTGTGTTTCTATATTATGTGCACACATGTAGCAATTCTAAGGGGGAAAAAAGTCATGAATTTGAAAAGGAGTAAGCAGAGAAGAGGCATAGGAGAGGTTGGAGGGAAGAAAGAGATGGGGAAATGATGTAAGTACATTTTAATTAAAATAAAAATCAATTTTTAAGACTTAAGAAAGGTCATAAAAAACTATTTTCTCAAAATAAATTTTACCTATGGACTAGGGTGTCAACTGTTGCCCAAGGGTTTCTAATCTCCTGGCAGTTCATAGAAATATATATGCCAATTTCTTAAAATAAATTTCAATATCCTTCTGGGAAAACAGCAACACCAGAGAAGAGTAACTCACCATTTAAAATTGGTTGGTACAGTATGTTACAAAAGATTAGTTACAAAGAAATAATACCTTGAGTAATAAACTATGTAGTTGGTATTTAACAGACAAAATTTAAAAGAAATTTGTTTAAAGTAATTGAGACATGTTTTTAAAAATTCTCAGGATTATGAAAAAAAATATTTTCTGGGGTTAAGACGTGATTTAAAGAGGCAAATTGTATATTACACAGAAATGAACAGATAATCAGCACTGGTTTCCTATAATAGCAGCTGTTATAAGTTGAGTCAACTACATGCCACTACATGTCAGACACTCTAGCAGTTATTTTGTCTATGTGTTATCAGTTTTCTAAATGTCACCATTCTATAACTTTTATAAACATTCTATAAACCCCTTAAAGTAAGCACCTGGTGCTCAGTGGCCTGTGTCTCACCAGTGTCTGTTAAGGAAGAATTAAACATTTTAACAAAAGTCTACTGAAATATCTATGGTTTTATACATAAGTAAGAAGATATAACCTAGAAACCCTGCTCAGAGGTAGCCCAAGGCAGCTCAGCATCCAAGTGGGTTATCCTAGTAAGGGGAACAGGGACTGTCTCTGACTTGAACTCAGTGGCTGGCTCGTTGATCACCTCCCCCAGAGGGAGAAGTAGCCTTGCTAGGCCACAGAGGAGGACATTTCAGCCAATCCTGATGAGGCGATAAACTAGGGTCAGATGTTAGGGGAAGAGGACCTCTCCTATCAGTGGACTTAGAGAGGGGCAGGGAGGAGATGAGGGAGGGAGGGTAGGATTGGAAGGGAATGAAGGATGGGGGCTACAGCTGGGATACAAAATAAATAAACTGTATTTAATATAAAAAAGTAAAAAAAAATAGGTTACGTTTGTGAAAACACTAAATAGTTTTAAGTCTATCCTTTCTGTTTATTGACATTTTCTTTCTGAATCATAATAAAAACCGTTCATTAATTTTTAAGATTTTGCAATAGATATGTGACCAGGTGTTGACTACGATCACTGATAAATTTTCTGAAATTCAAGAGCTAGAAAAACAAGTTCTCTCTTCAAATTCTGACTTTACATGTTTTCTCCTCTGCTAACTGTGGCACACATTTCTACAGCAATGTGTTAGTCAGGCACAGTTAACACTATACATAATAAAGTTGGGGTCACCATGTCCTCATTAGATATGTTTATGAAGAATATTGTTTATAACAAATAGAAATTGATTAACTTTTTCTTCAAGGATCATAATGAAAACAGATAAATCTAGCATAAAAATCTTACAGCTGGGATAAAAAAATGAGTAAATTGTAATTAATACAAAAATAAATAAATTAATAAAAAAAAGAAAAAATAGAATCTAAGTGATAAATAAGTTTTAAAAAATTTGTGGTCTCATAAGCATTTCCATATTGCAACAATCTGACTACAAAATATACAGAAGGTTAAAGAGGTTGAAATAGGAAGCAGTGTGACTGAGTGGCAAAATTTGGTTGATAAGAAACAGATATTGGGGTTGGATGATGGCTCAGAGGTTAAGAGCACTGGTTGCTCTTCCAAAATTCCTGAGTTTAATTTCTAGCAACCACACGGTGGCTCATAACCATTTGTAGTGATATATGGTACTATTTTCTGGCAAGCAGGTAGAACACTATATACATAATAAATAAATAAATCTTTGGAAAGAAAGAGAGAAAGAAAAGAAAAGAAAGAATAAGAAAGTTAGATATTGAGTACCTCACAGGAAAGTCAATGTAACAACTGGTTCTTCTGTTAGGAATAAAAAAAAAAAGAAAATTTAGGAGAAAGAAGAGAAAAAAATGTTTTCACAGAGTATGTTCTACTGAAAAATCAGAAAACAAATGACGCCTAACCCTTCTGCCTAACATTATCTTTCTGCTGTAGCAATGGTTAATTTAGCCTTCTACCCCTGTTCAGTATCAAGAATACCACATACATTTTATCATTGTTGTATACAGCATTCCTGTCCCAAGTGGTCCCAATAACTCTTTCTCAAAGACTAAGATCTATAAACTGTTATGGTTAGGATAATAGCCAACTTCATTTCAAAATTCCAAAACTCAAAACAGTTCATCATTATAAGAGGCTTCTGTCCCCACATGAAACAGAAAATGTGAATGGCTCTTGCTTTCAACGATAGTCCAGATAATGATATAATATAAATTTACTCCTTAAGCAATAATAGTAATTCAGTGGTACATGAAATATTCTGGTTTGAGAGAATCTTATCTGGGAAAATAGTAAGATTAACCAACAGAGCTATCAGGAAATATAATAGAAAGCAAAACTTTTAGTCCTGAAATTATAGATGATGAAGACTGATTTTAAAATAACTTTATGAAAATTCTTACTCTTAGTCTTGAATTTATGATTTTAATTAAAAAGGAAACATAAGATCAAGTGCAAAGACATTTTCTTACTTATGTAAAAAGCACAGGATCTCTGCCCTCCCAAAAGAGTAGGATTTATGTTTCTTAATTAAATATTGTCAGCTTAGATAATACATAATGATAAGCAACATTATACAAGCCAAATGGTAGAGTTTATGTACTTAGGATCACACTGAGAAAGAAAGACACTTGCACACCTGTAATATATATGTAAAAAACAATTAATGAAAAAGTAGTCATAAATTTGATAAAAAAGCAAGGAGAGTTATATGGAAGAGTGTACAAGAAAAAAGAAGGAGGAGATTTTTCAAAAATTAAAATTTATCACTGCAAATTCAAGAAATTTATTTCACTAGTTTCAGACTTCAAAATGAAAGCACAAACATCTGATTTTTTTATATGATATACCAACAATTGGCTAATATATACACTAAGAACTGAACGTATGATAAAATATTTTCTGTAACATAGATTGTGGTGTTGGACTTGTATAAGTTTCTCAAAGACATTCATTATTCTCCATCACTCAATTGTTACAGGAGAGATGGAACCATATTGCCAGAAAATCTCATTTGTTCCTGTTAAGATGATTGTAAGGTAGCACTAATTTTAAAATCCACAAAACTAAATTTAGAAAATGTCTTCATTATTTGGCCATGTGCTAGACAGACAAATATATGTTTTGTTAAAAAAAAAAAAAGAAAATGTTATAGGGCACAATGTTAGAAAAGAAATATATTTAAAATGTTAAAACATGTGCTTCAGTAGAAATGGATTTGAGGTAAAAAGAAGTAACTAAAAAATGGGGAAATGCAGAGGGGGTAATATTTTCCTCTACATGGTGAAAGGCTTTAGAAAATAATGAGAATATTGCAGACTTGATGTTCAATGCAATAGAAAATTGATGAAGGGTTTCGGGTAGAGAAAGATAGGTCAGCATGACAGATGAAGAAGCCAGCTGACAAAAATAGCTAAACACAGGGAAAAGCACTCTATCCTGTAAATGGGAACTCAAGTGAAAATGAGACAGTGGGAGCCAAGATGAAGAATAATCTTGTCTATTTTAAAGTGCAGGGGATAAAAGATAGTGCAAGAATGGGAAGTAAAAGAGGTAGATAACTATAATACTTTCTTGGAAAATAGAATTAAATGTAAGTGATCAACAGATATTCCTTTTTATTCTAAGTTACAGGCTTAAGTATCTTTTTCAAAAAATATTTAATTATTTCTGTATTTTATGTATATGTGTGTTATCTAAATGTACATCTGCATACCATAAGAAGGAATCAGATCCCATGGCACTACAGTTGTAGACCATTGTAAGCTCCTATATGGGTGCTGAGCATTGAACTCAGGACATTTGAAAGAATAGCCGGTGCTCTTAACCACTAAGTCATCCCTCAAGCCTTACACATGCTTCTTCAATAATATAATTAGTGATTTACTGCGTGATGAGAAGTTTAATTAATAATGTGTCACAGATTAGTTTGGATGTAACCAGTAGGCTGTAAAAATGAAGTCAGAGCTTTTGTATTTGACACACTAAAGAGATGAGAACATTGCTACCTGTGAATAGAGTCTATATTTTAATCTTAAGGCCTGAATTGCGGTTTTACTGAAACTTGATTTTATTTTTTACTTTATTTTTATGTTTTAACTTTTATTAATTACACATTATTCACTTTGTATCCCTCCATAAGCCCCTCCCACATCCCCTCTCAATCCCAGAATTTCTCCCCCTTCTTCATGTATGTCTCTCCCCAAGTCCACTGATAGGGGAGGTCCTCCTGTACTTCCTTCTGATCTTAGTCTATCAGATCTCATCAAGAGTGGCTGCATTGTCATCTTCTGTGGCCTGGTAAGGCTGTTCCCCCCGCAGGGAGAGGTGATCAAAGAGCAGGCAAATCAGATTATGTCAGAGGCAGTCCCTCTTCCCACTCCTATGTAACCCACTTAGACACTAAACTGTCATGGGCTACATCTGTGCAGGGGTTCTAAGTTATCTCCATGCATGATACTTGGTTGGAGTCTCTGTGAAGACCCCTGTGTTCAAATTTTCTGGTTCTGTTGCTCTCCTTGTGGAGTTCCTGTCCTCTCCAGCTCTTACTATTTTACACTTCTTACATAAGATTCCGTGCACACTGCCCAACAGTTGGCCATAAGTCTCACCATCTGCTTTGATAGTCTGCAGGGCAGAGCCTTTCAGAGGCCCTCTGTGGTAGGTTCCTAGGTTGTTTCCTGTTTTCTTTTTCTTCTGGTGTCCATGCTCTTTGCCTTTCAAGATGGGGATTGAGCATTTTAGTCAGGGTCCTCTCTCTTGATTAGTTTCTTTAGATGTACAGATTTTAGTAGGTTTATCCTATATTATATGTCTATATGAGTGAGAATATACCGTGTGTGTCTTTCTGCTTCTGGGACAGCTCACTCAGGATGATCCTTTCCAGGTCCCACCACTTACCTGTAAAATTCATGATTTCCTTATTTTTCATTGCTGAGTAATATTCCATTGTGCAGATGTACCACAATTTCTGCATCCATTCTTCAGTTGAGGAGCATCTGGGCAGTTTCTAGCTTCTGGCTACTACAAATAAAGCTACTACAAACATGGTTGAGCAAATGTCCTTATTTTGTACTTGAGCCTCTTTTGGATATATGTTTAGGAGTGGCATGGCTGGGTCTTGAGGAAGTGCTATTCCTAGTTGTCTGAGAAAGTGCCAGATTGATTTCCAGAGTGGTTGTACAAGTTCACATTCCCACCAACAGTGGAAGAGGGTTCCCCTTTCTCCACCACCTCTTCAGCATGTATTGCCATATGAGTTTTTCAACTTGGCCATTCAGATGGGTATAAGGTGAAATCTCAGGGTTGTTTTGATTTGCATTTCCCTAATAGCTAATGACGTTGAGCATTTCTTTAAGTGCTTCTCTGCCATTCCATATTCTTCTACAGAGAATTCTCTGTTTAGCTCTGTTCCCCATTTTTTAATTGGATTACTTGCTTTGCTGCTTTTCAGCTTCTTTAGTTGTTTATATATAGGATATTAGCCCTCTGTCAGACAGAGCTTTGGTGAAGATTCTTTCCCAATCTGTAGGCATTCGTTTTATTTTGATGACAGTGTCTTTGCTTTACAGAAGCTTTTCAGTTTCATGAGGTCCCATTTATTGATTGTTGCTCTTAGAGCCTGTGCTGTTGGTGTTCTCTTCAGGAAGTTGTCTCCTGTACCAATGAGTTCTAGAGTCTTCCCCACTTTTTCTACTAACTGATTTAATGTGTCCGGTTTTATGTTGAGGTCTTTGATCCACTTGGACTTTAGTTTTGTGCAGGGTGATAAATATGGATATATTTGCATTTTTCTACATGTAGACCTCCAGTTAGACCAGCATCAATTGTTGAAGATGCCTATCTTTTTTCCATTGTATGATTTTGGCATCTTTGTCAAAGATCAGGTGTCCATAAGTTTGTGGGTTTATTTCTGGGTCTTTTGTTCACTGATCCACCATTCTGTTTCTATGCCAGTATTGTGCAGTTTATATTACTATTGTTATATGATACAGCTTAAGATCAGGGATGGAGATATCTCCAGAAGATCTTTTATTGTAGAGGATTGTTTTAGCAATTCTGGGTTTCTTGTTATTCCATATGAAGTTGAGAGTTTTTCTTTCCAGGTCTGTAAAGAATTGTGTTAGTAATTGGATGGGAATTGCATTGAATCTGTAGATTGCTTTTGGTAAGATGGCCATTTTTACTATGTTAATCTTGTCAAGCCAT
>REGO01000733.1:475404-505464 GCA_010120015.1 Rhombomys opimus | reverse complement strand
CCTGTCTGACTGTATTTTCATGTTTTTCTGTCAATTCCTTCAGCTGTTTGTTTGAACAATCCACTGTTTCTTTTATTTCATTCAGTGATTTAAGCATTTCCTCTCTAAAGGTCACAGACTGTTTGGATGCAGCTTCCTCTATTTCTTTTATTATTTTGTTTCCTCTGTTATCTTCTTAATGAGCATATTTGTTAAGTCATCTCCTTGAATTTCATTTATGCTGGGGTGTCTATGGCTATTTGCCCCTGGATAACTGGGTTCTGGAGATGCCATAATACTTTGGCTTTTGTTGGTTGAACTTTTACGCTGCCCTCTACCCATTGGGCTGTCTTATTTGTTTGAATTTAGTTTCTGGTTGTTCCTGGACTCTTGTAGTGGAGAGAATCCCTTTGTCAGGAAGATGGTTTTTCCTGAAGGAAGCCTTCCCAGCTTTTTGGGTATAGTCCCTGGATGTCCGGTGTTTTTCAGGAGTTGTTACAGCTCACCTCAGGCATAGAGATCTGGGTGGTAACTGTGATCCTGATTAGTCAAGAGGGCTCTCCTCTCAACGGGAGAAGTCCTGGAGACAGCTGCCCTCCTTCTGGGTTTCTTGTTGTAAATTTAGTGATTAGCTGCTGTATCCTCTGTGTCCCGTGGTTTGGTCAGTTTTGTTAGGGATAACTGGTTGCCCCTTGGAACAGTAACTGGGGGTCGATCTCAGGGTTCCCTGTCTTTTGTAGGTCTGAGGTTGGGGCTCTGTGCCCCAGAACCCAAGAGGTAATCTGTGGCGGGTGAGTACTGCTCTGGTATCTTGGGGCACACAGTTCTGTCTGTAAGGAGTGGTTGGTACAAAGCAGGCCTCTGGGTTGGTGGAGGGTGTGCCCACCTGCTAGTCTGCGGGAGCTGAGTTTCCAATCACTCTGTGCTCCCTGTTTGGGCCCAGATCTGTGATGGCTGGGCTTACTGGCCTGTTTGCGATCTGCAGTCTGCTAGACTTTCCCTAGGTGACCCCAGCAGCACGGTTTCTTCTTTCTCTGTGGGGTCCTCTCCGGACAGGGGTTCCCAGTCCCTTTTGTACTGGGGCGCACAGATTGTCTGTACCGCTGAGCTGAGAGCGCAGCTCTCTGAGCACAGCAGGAAGTCCGCTTTAATGGCGGCGGGCAACCGCCATCCCAGAGATCTTCCAGGGAAAGACTGGGTGACCCTCGATCAGACCCGCAACCTTGCTTCCCCGTGGGGTCCCCCCGAGACTGGGACTCCCAGCCTCAGGCACCCTTGTGCCCACGGATCAGCCTGGGAAAGTGATGGGGACAGGCAGACTTGAGGCTCCAGCCTGGAGACCCCAAGTCCGCGTCACCTGGGAACTCTTCTGGGTTCTGGCTGGGCAGCTGAGAGTGGACCCGACCGATTCCCAGGCTGTGGGAGCCTCCTCTCACCTGGGAAACACGACCGCTGTGGTTTCGGGGCCCAGAGTTCAGTCTCCTGGTCGCTGCACGGAGAGTGCTGTCCTGCTTCTCAGACAAAGTGCTCTCCCGGCGCCGCCATCTTGGCTCCCCCCACCATTCTTGATTTCAAGTTGTATTACAAATTTATAATAACCAATCTTTTGAGATTTTAAAGGATGATTTTATTGATTTCCAGAAAAATACTAGACTCAAAATATTTACCTAGAATTCTTTTCTATTCAGCAAAACGAATCTTTGGGCATAGAGGTTGTTCAGCCAAAGTAATAAATATCTGTTAAACAAAAATAAAAATAAAAAATAAATAAAAACACGATATTCATATAAAAATTGATGGAGCTAGAAAAAATAATCTCATGTGACATAACCCAGAATATAAATGTCTTATATATTCTCTTATATGTAGATGTTATCATTTAAACCTTCAATAGGTATGCTACAATCTATAAAACCACAGAGAACAGGGATAGATTATGGAACTCAGCATGAGAAGCAGGTCTCCCAAAGAAGAGGAAACAAAATATAAAATCTTGGAAACACATGGGTACAGCCTAGAAAAGGAGGATTAAACAGAGGTAGGGCGAAAGAGGGAGAGAAAGGAAGGGGTATAGGAGTGTACAACTAACACTAAGGGTTATTTGAGGGATCATATAGAAAGAAATGTGAATGGAAGCAGTGAATAATCAGGGAGACAATGCCCCATTAGACATTTTTAGATACTAACTGAAACTTTTAGTACCAGAATCAGGTTACATCTAGTTGAGTTGTCCAAAGAGCCTCCATGATATTGTCAAGGCTATTAACTGCTTTTCATAAACTGATAAGGTGTGAAAATAGGTACGGCCTTACTGCTGAAGATGACACTGACATATATCATTTAACATGGAGAAGTCAAGCTGATGGCTAACTGAAGCCTTCCCTTCAATTGATCAGTGTTTGTGGCACTGTCCAGTACTCTTCATGCTGCTGATGGAGAAAAGCAACCACAAATCCTGTGATCTACAAAGACTACCTGGCTGCAAGTTGCATTGGTGCAATAGTGTCACAAATACTGTCAGAGTAACCAAATATTATCTAATTAGACTTAAAGCCAGTCCATTAGATGGTACCCATACCTGACACTTTTCAGGTGGCTAAGAACTTGAGACAAAATAGACAATGCATCTAAGTGAAATCCAAATACTATTGTTCTGTTATATGACTGTTATATGCAATAAAATGACTCCTAATGACATTATTTCTCATTCAGTAAGGGAATTCAGTCAGGGAAGTTTCCTCTTGCAGTAGAGAGGAACTAATACAAAGACCCCCCAAGTGGCCAATATACAGAGACTGGTAGATCTTCGAACACTCTGCCCTAACTGGAATTTCCTCATTATAACCTCCCCCTTCCTCAGGGCTCAGGGAGCTATGCAGAAAATGAGGCAGATGAAGGGATAGATGACAACAAGAAAACACCTTCTTCCAGACCCAACATCACTGACCTATATGAACTCATAGAGACTGTGGCAGCATGCATAAGTACTGCACACTTTTAAGCCAGATGGGTTCCCCGTATTGAGAGGGTTAAGTGGATATGATCTGTCACCTTAACCAAGAAGTATCTTTAATTGACAAATACTTTCAAAGATGAATCACTTTCACTGGATATATAAACCACACTCAACACTAAGCTCTAAGCCTAGCAGTAACACAAACAAAACAAAATGGTTATTTTGTAGTTTTTAGTGTTATATTCTTTTTGGTTTTCTGTTTCACAGCCGATCTTCACTATCCCTCTGAATTGTATCTGAGCAGTCAGTCTCTCTTTAATTAACTCAGTCTAGATATTTACTCAGCATGAATTAACTATAACTCAGATACAATTAAGAAGGATAGTGAAGACTGTGTGGAACAGAAAAACCACAAAGTAATTCAGGTAACTAAGGCACAAAGATTACAGGATAGTCTGAAATTCTGAAAAAAATCTTGTAGAACTAGAGGAAAACTGGCAAACATAAGGACTTAGCTCTATAAGATGAGTCCTTCTAAATGTGTCTTGTAATTTTCCAAAAGATTTATTGTGTCCTCTTGCCCCTCATATATAGAACAGTATTTTGGGTGGATCTCCTTCTGTGAATTGGCCTTCTGTTGGATGTGCATATGAGCATCTGAGTATGATAGTACAAATGAAATTAGGCTTTGATAGGCTCTGTAGGTTTAAATTTTCAGATATTGGTAATGCTATAACGGGCATGGTAGCTCAACAAATGAAAAAGATTTGAACAAAATATCTGATTCTTCTCTCTCAGCTATTTCGGCAGATTGAAAGCTGGAGTAGCTGGCTCAAGTCTATCCAAATGTATTCAAGACAGATAATATGGCACATAGTAAATGTATCTGTGGGTCAGAATAAAAAGAAGCAGAACAAGACATTAAAGAAAAGAGAAAGATACTGTACTTTAAGCTGAAATATGATCATTACCTGCAATTCACAAACATTAAGATAAAAGCACTCCACTGAGGGGCATCTGGGCTGTTTCCAGCTTCTGGCTTTTACAAATAAGGCTGCTACAAACATGGTTGAACAAATGTCCTTATTGTATATTTGAGAGTCTTTTGGGTATATGCCTAGGAGAGGTATAGCTAGATCTTGAAGAAGCATTATTCCTAGTTGTCTGAGAAAGCGCCAGATTGATTTCCAGAGTGGTTGTACAAGTTTACATTCCCACCAGCAGGGGAAGAGGGTTCCCCTTTCTCCACAACCTGTCCAGCATGTGTTGTCTCTGAGTTTTTGATCTTAGCCATTCTGATGGGTGTAAGGTGAAATCTTAGGGTCATTTTAATTTGCATTTCCCTGATGGCTAATGAGGTTGAGCATTTCTTTAAGTGTTTCTCTGCCATTCTATATTCTCCTACAGAGAATTCTCTGTTTAGCTCTGTACTCCATTTTTTAAATTGGATTACTTGATTTTTTGCTGTTTAACTTCTTTAGTTCTTTATATATACTGGATATTAGATCTCTGTCAGATATAAGGTTGATGAAGATCCTTTCTCAATCTGTAGGATGTTGTTTTGTTCTGACAACAGTGTCCTTTGCTTTACAGAAGATTTTCAGCTTCATGAGGACCCATTTATTGATTGTTGCTCTTAGAACCTGTGCTGTTGTTGTTCTGTTCAGGAAGTTGTCTCCTGTGCATCATGAGTGAGCTATCCCAGAAGCAGAAAGATGCACGCAATATATACTCACTCATACAGACATATAATATAGGATAAACCTACTAAAATCTGTACACCTAAAGAAACCAATCAAGAGGGAAGACTCTTGCTAAAATGTTCAATTCCTATCCAGAAAGGCAAAGAGGATGGACATCAGAAGGAGAAAAGATGGAACAAGTCAGGAGCCTGACACAGAGGCCCTCTGAAAAGCTCTGCCTTGCAGATTATCAATGCAGATGCTGAGACTTATGGGCAACCTTTGGGCAGAGTGAATGGAATCTTATGAAAGAAGTGGGAAACAGTAAGATCTGGAGAGGACAAGAACTCCACAAGAAGAGCAACAGAACCAAAAAATCTGAGCACAGGGGTCTTTCCTGAGACTGATACTCCAACCAAGGACTATGCATGGAGATAACCTAAGATCCCTGCACAGATGTAGCCCATGGCAGTCAGTATGCAAGTGGGTTTCATTGCAATAGGAACAGGGACTGTCTCTGACATGAACTGATTGACTTGCTCTTTAATTACCTCCCCCTGAGGGGGAAGCAGCATTACCAGGCCACAGAAGAAGACAATACAATCACTCCTGATGAGACTAATTGACTAGGATCAGAAGGAAGAAAAAGAAGACCTCCCCTATCAGTGGACTTGGGGAGGGGCATGAATGCAGAGGGTGGAGGAAGGGAGGGATTGGGATGAGAGGAAGGAGGGAACCACAGGGGGGATAGAAAGTGAATAAAGTGTAATTAATAAAGAATATATATATACATATATATATATGATGAAAGCACTTTGTTGAACATAATAGATGATATAAAACTTAATTTTTCTGAAAGTATATTATGAATTGCTTGATCAGATATCAGCACTGTAAGATTTTTATCTTAAAAATTTCTATAATGCTAAAAACTGTGATGGAGTGTAAATTTTTCTTGCAACTCTGAACAATATGGGAGTCCATTTTGCTAGGTTAAATTTCTTAATTTTACATATTACAGCTGTATTCTACCTGATTTGAATTATGCCCTTTTTTATTCTAGTCTCCTTATCCTTATTATTCCTAGAATGGTCTTTTGAAAACACAAATCTGATACTCTTAAGTCCCTGGGAGAGCCAAACTCTGTAGAATAATATAGAAAAAGGATAATCATTTTCTTGCTTGTCATCTGACCTCAATTACGTCCAAACCTTTCATCTCAACTAATTATACCCAAGATGTATTTAGGCTTCTTATCACTAAGTTCACCCTAGTTTCAGCTCATTCCAGTTTCTCTTACTTCTCTATCTGTGTCCTTCACCTGTGCTTTGTTTTTTAGGAGTCATTTTCTGTAGAAAATCTTGTAGGACCTTTATCTAGGCCATCACTCTTAAGTACATCTTCACAGAAAGCTCTTTTGATGGGTTTTAATAAACAATTGCCCAACCTATATTCTAAGAGTTTCCACCAACTATAATTACTATTTATTGCCCATTTTCTCTTATATGGTTATCAAACATCAATCTTATGGTCACAGAGAATTTATCTTATTTATGCTTGTCATATATCTCTTGAAAGCTTTAATGAAAGAATACATAGAAGGATATTTTGTTAGGATAAATATCAAGCATCCGAACCATCTGACAGGCTTCAAATTATATCTGACAGAAAAATTTAAAAGTAACAGAAAAGCTGCCTCTCTGGTTATAGCTTGAATGCAAAAACAAGCTCCAGTTTGGCAAGAAGTAATTATCAAAAACACCAGTGAGTGACACTGTGTTTGTTTTTAGTTAATGACAACAATATGCCCACTAAGGGCAAAGTCAGTAGTGAGAATTGGAAAAATGAAAAACCACATTAGGAAAAACTTTGAAATAAAGTACTGCCTGAATATCATGGCAAACTGACTTTAGTTTTTTTCTTTTTTTTATTTTAATTTTTATTTTTATCAGTTACATTTTATTAATTCTGTATCCCAGCCGTGCCCCGAACCCTCATTCCCTCCCAGTCCCTCCCTCCCTCCCTCATCACCACTGTGCCCCTTTCCAAGTCCACTGATGGGGGGGACCTCCCCCCATTCATCTGATCCTGTTTTATCAGGTATCTTCATTGAGTTCCTGTTAGAAATAGTCCTTGTTCCCCTCACTTTGGGAAACCAATTGGTTACTGAGCTACCACAGGCTACATCTGAGCGGAGGTTCTAGGTTATATCCATACATGGTCCTTGGTTGAATGTCAGTTTCAGAAAAGACCCTGTGCCCAGATATATTTGGTCTTTGTGGAGCTCCTATCCTTTCCCCATCAGACTAACTCCCCTTCTTTCTTAGGATTCCCTGTACTCTGCCAAAGGTTTGGTCATGAGTCTTTGCTTTGAAAACACTGCTAGTTAGAGGCTTTCAGATGCGCTCAGTAGACCCCTGTCATGCGTTCAATGCACATCCCATCTGTGCATTGAATCCTTCTAAATGAGGATTGATCCTCTTACTCCATGTCTGCTCTCTTGATTATCTTTTTTAGGTGTATAGAATTCATTATGTTTATCATATCTTATAGGTCTATATAAGTGAGCATATACCTTGTTTGTCTTTCTCCTTCTGGGATATTTCACTCAGAATGATATTTTCTAGATCCCACCATTTGCCTGCAAATTTCATGATTTCCTCCTTTTTGATTGCTGTGTAGTATTCCATTGTGTAGAAATACCATAATTTCTGTACCCATTCTTCCGTTGATGGACATCTGGGTTGTTTCCAGGTTCTGGCTATTACAAATAAAGCTGCTACAAACATGGTTGAACAAGTATCCCTTCTGTGTACTTGAGCAAGCTTCGGGTATATACCTAGCAGTGGTATAGCTGGGTCTTGAGGAAGCACTATTCCTAATTGTCTTAGAAAGCGCCAGACAGCTTTCCAGAGTGGTTGTACCAGTTTACATTCCCGCCAGCAGTGGAGGAGGGTTCCCCTTTCTTCACAACCTCTCCAGCATGTGTTGTCACTTGAGTTTTTCATCTTGGCCATTCTGATGGGTGTAAGGTGATATCTCAGGGTTGTTTTGATTTGCATTTCCCTGATGGCTAATGAGGATGAGCATTTCTTTAAGTGTTTCTCTGCCATTCAATATTCCTCTGTCAAGATTTCTCTGTTTAGCTCTCTTCCCCATTTTTTAATTGGATTACTTGGTTTGCTGCTTTTCAGCTTCTTTAATTCTTTGTATATACTGGATATTAGTCCTCTGTCAGATAAAGGGTTAGTGAAGATTCTTTCCCAGTCTGTAGGAAGACGTTTTGTTTTGATGATGGTGTCCTTTGCTTTACAGAAGCTTTTCAGTTTCATGAGGTCCCATTTATTGATTGTTGCTCTTAGAGTCTGTGCTGTTGGTGTTCTGTTCAGGAAGTTGTCTCCTGTGCCAATGAGTTCTAGGCTGTTCCCCACTTTTTCTTCTAGCAGATTTAGAGTATCTGGTTTTATGTTGAGGTCTTTGATACACTTGGACTTTAGTTTTGTGCAGGGTGATAAATATGGATCTATTTTCATTTTTCTGCATGTAGACATCCAGTTGGTCCAGCACCATTTGTTGAAGATGCTGTCTTTTTTCCATTGAATGGATTTGGCTTCTTTGTCAAATATCGAGTATTCATAGGTGTGTGGGTTTATTTCTGGGTCTTCTATGCGGTTCCATTGATCCTCCTTTCTGTTTCTGTGCCAGTCCCATGCAGTTTTTATTACTGTTGCCCTGTAGTACAGCTTGCGATCAGGGATGGAGATACCTCCAGATGATCTGTTGTTGTACAGGATCGTTTTGGAGATCCTGGGTTTTTTGTTTCTCCATATGAAGCTGAGAATCTTTTTCTCAAGGTCTGTAAAGAATTGAGTTGGTATTTTGATGGGAATTGCATTGAATCTGTAGATTGCTTTTGGTAGTATGGCCATTTTCACAATGTTAATCCTACCAATCCATGAGCATGGGAGATCTTTCCATCTTCTGAGATCTTCTTCAATTTCTTTCTTCAGAGACCTGAAGTTTTTCTCAAACAGGTCTTTCACTTGCTTGGTTAGAGTCACACCAAGGTACTTTATGTTATTAGTGGCTATTGTGAAGGGTGTTGTTTCCCTAATTTCTTTCTCAGCCTTTTTGCAAACTGACTTTAATAAGACAAAATTTGTTTAAAAATATAGGATGTTATAAGGAAATATAGATAAATGAGAAAAGTTCAAAAGTAAAAATGAGAGTAACTGCAATAACTGTAGTTTAAAACTTCTCAAGGTAGAGAATGGTTATGAGTGTGTGTGTATGTATGTTTGTATCTGAGCATGTCTGTGCATGTGCACATATTTTTACAACTTCAATAAATACCTATGGACTAATTACTAAATATTATGAGAAATACTACAAGTCATGCATGACTTCAGTCATAAGTTTTAAAATTTTTGGATTTCTCAGAATTTAGAATACTGTAAGTTCAAGGCATTGTTTATGGATAAATTTAATCTTTCAAAACTTGTTGACTAATCAGTTAAAATCAGTTAAAAAAAAGTACTATTTTAGAACAATACATATATATATATATATATATAAAACACACACATATATCCATTTACACTGATATCTAATAGCTTAATATTCATGCATATATGTATATATGACAGTTTCTTAGATTTTCCACATTGTTATTCTGTTATAGGATCTCATTCACTCTGCTACACTGCATTGAGCTCTATTCTTGATCTTCACCGTAGAGTTTTAGTTGCTTCTTCCTTACCCCTTCCCCTTCCTCCTCCCTCACTCTCACTAGTTATTTTTGGTCACAATAAATTTTAGGATAAAGATTTTACATAATGCTCTTTGATTATAGTTTGATTGTTGTTTTGTTTGTTTTACAGGTATACTCAGGTTACACATTCAAACACAACATGGCAAGGGTACACACTATAAACAACACTATTCTGACTTATCATAAATGATCACTTGCTGTCTTAGAATTTCTACTGCTGTGGAGAACTTTGTCAACCTGAGTTTAATATGTTGTAGTGGCTTGAATATAATTGCCATGAAAGGCTCATATATTTGAATGCTTGGTCATCAGGGAGTGACACTTCTTGAGAGGGATTAGGATGTGTAATCTTATTGGCCTTGCTGAAGAAAGTGTGTCACTTGAGTGTGGGCTTTGAGGTCCCAAGAGCCCAGGCCATGCCCAGGGTCTTTTTCTCTCTGTGGCCTACTAATCTGGATGTAAAACTCTCAGCTACTTCTTCAGCACCATGTCTGTCTGCACACCATATGTTTCCTGCCATGATGATAATGAACTAAAGGTCTGTAAGCAAGCCCAAATTTAAATCTTTCTTTTATAAGAATTGTCTTGGTCATAGTGTCTCTTCACAGCAATAGAACACTGATGTATATATATGGTAAACATTAAATAAGATGAGTTTTTGAGGTTTCATGAACCATCATTTAGTCTTATTTGTCCATCCTTCTTCTTGTTCCTTCTGTATTGACCTCCGTCCCCAATAACAGCACCACCCATCTTTCCTATTTAATTCCTTATTATCACCTGAGTCCAATTATTTCTCTTTCTAGCTCCTTACCATGTTTTGTTTTGTTTTGTTTGTTTGCTTGTTTGTTTGTTTGTTTTTTAGCTTTCTTGATCTCTGCATTTACTTCAGGTAGCATAATCACACCAGAAGGTTTTGTATCTAGAAGCCACAAATAATAAAGTCATTGTCATGTTTCTCATTCTAGTTCTGGGTCACCTCATTCAATATAACCTTTTTTAATTCCATAGAGTTTTAAAGGGTCCCAACTACAAGCTTTTGTTCCTTTTTAAACACTATCATATTTGGAATCATGTTGTTAAGTGCACCTACATTTAAATAGTTAAGAATTATGTTCTATTTTTCTGGACAGGCATATATTCATAATATGTTCATATGATTCTGCATGAGGAATTTTATCTCTCCATTCCAATGTACTTAATTTGTCATAGTCTCATTGGTCTTTGAGAGTTCTCTCAATTAGCCCTTGTATTTCCCTAACAGTGTTCATTGCTTATATGTTCAGATTCTTTACTCCTTACCAATATTAAAGGGTTAAGGATTATCTAATGATGGTCTTGCTTCAACACTATATTCAGTAACTTCGTCAGAAGACTGGTTCTTCTTATTGAACAATGATATTGTAAAATAATGCCATCACTGGTATTCTCCACATTTCTAGGTTTTCATTGTTTCTAGGTTTTCTAAGGAGACAGAGCTACACTTTACAATTATGCATTCTAAATTGTGTAAATAGATACATCTTTAAATATTTATTATCTTACACATCAGTTTGTATACTGCATTGGCTACTATCTCTGAAACTAAACTATATCTACATGTGCAATTCTAGCCATACCATCCCAGATGCAGAAAGACACACATGGTATATACTCACTAATAAGTGGATATGAGATATAATATAGGATAAATATACTAAAACCTGTACACCTAAAGAACCTAAGCGAGGAGGAGGATCCTGGGTAAAATGTTCAATCCTTATTCAGAAAGGCAAATGGGATAGACATTGGAAGAGGGAGAAAACAGGGAACAAGACAGGAGCCTACCACAGAGGGCCGCTGAAAAACTCTACCTTTAGGGTATTGAAGCAGATGCTAAGACTTATAGCCAAAGTTTGGGCAGATTTCAGGAAATCTTATGAAAGAAGGGGGAGATAGAAAGACCTAAAGGGAGAGCCACAAGGAGAGCAACATAACCAAAAAATCTGGGCCCAAGGGTCTTTTTTGAGATTGATATCCCAACCAAGGACCATGCATGGAGATAAGCTAGAACCCCTACACAGATGTAGTCCATGGCAGCTCAGTGTCCAAGTGGGTGCCCTAGTAATGGGAACAGGGACTGTCTCTGACATGAACTCAGTGGCTAGATCTTTGATCACCTCTGCCTAGGGAGGGGCAGCCTCACCAGGCTACAGAGGTGATAATGCAGCCAGTCCTGATGAGACCTGATAGGCTAGGGTAAGATGGAAGTGGAGGAGGACCTCCCCTATCAGTGGACTGAAGGAGGGGCATGGGAGGAGAAGAAGGAGGGAGGGTGGAAAGGGAGGGAATGAGAGAGGGGGCTCTAGCTGGGATGCAAACTGAATAAATTGTAATAGATAGCAAATAAATAAATAAATAAATAAATAAATAGATAGAAAAAATATTTTTAATCAGCATCTGGGAACAAAACCTATTTGTAGAGAAGCTGATAAATATGTGAAAGACCCTTGGTTTGACACTTAGTGCCATAGGAAAACAACAACAACGAATCTCTCACTCCAAGAGGAAGAAGCATTGCTTGCATAATCATTTATTTTCAAGTGCATCATTGTCTTACTTCTCTCAGAGAATTGCTTTCCTACCAAAGAATAAAAATAAACATTGTACCATTAAAGTGATGCTTAATTTACCTTTGTCTTATATGTTCTGCATAGTTAGAACACTGCAGGAATGAAGTATCTAAATCACTTAATGTAATTATTGTAATAATGTCTAGCTGCTAGTTTCATGGATTTGAACTTCTTATCAGAACTTTATCTCCCTTGTAGGGATTACAAAGTAGCTTTCTAACAATCTAATTATTGGAAGCTAGTCATATTTAACCAAAAGACTCAAATTTTTGTGTAGGTCTATATGTCTATGTCACTTTTTAGTAAAATGCAGAGTTGAAAAGGAATCCAAAGGTTGCTCTAAATTTGTAAGTATAGCAATACTGTCAAAATTGGTTTCTAAAAGTATATCTATAATCAATAGAAGACACCAAGGAATTTTCCCTTTTTTTCTCTTTTCTTTTTTTTTAATTAATTTTTATTTTTTAAATATTAGTTACAGTTTGTTAACTTTGTATCCCTACTGTATCCCACTCCCTCTTTCCCTCCCAATCCCACCTCCCACCCTCATCTCCTCCCTCGCTCTTTCCAAGTCCACTGATAAGGGAGAACAGCCTCTCCTTACATCTGATACTGGTTTATCAGGTGTCTTCAGGACTGGCTGCAAAGTCTTCCTCTTTGGCCTAGCAAGGCTGCTCCTCCCTGAGGAGGGGAGGAGGAAGTCAAAGAGCCCACCATGGAGTTCATGTCAGAAACAGTCCCTGTTCTCCTTATTAGGGTACCCACTTGGATACTGAGCTACCAAGGGTTGCATCTGAGCAGGGGCTCTAGGTTGCATCCATACATGGTCCTTGTTTGGAGAAACAGTCTCATAAAAGACCCCTCTGCCCATATATATTTGGTCCTTGTGGAACTCCTGTACTCTCCAGGTCGTATTAACTTCTCCCCCCGCCTCCTTTTTTCTGATTCTCTGCATTCTGCCGGAGGTTTGGTTATGAGTCTTAATATCTGCTTTGATACACTGCTAGGTAGAGTCTTTCAGAGGACCTCTGCGGTAGGCTCCTGTCCTGTTACTTGTTTGTGCCTACATTCCATTTGTCTTTCTAAGTGAGGATTGATCATCATACCCTGGGTCCTCTTTCTTGTTTATCTTCATTAGTTGGATGGATTTCAGTATGTTTATCTTATCTTATAGGTCTATATAAGCGAGTATAAGCATATACCATGTGTGTCTTTCTGCTTTTGGGATACTTCACTCAGGATGATTGTTTTTATGTCCCACCATTTGCCTGCAAATTTCATGATTTCCTTGTTTTTAATTGCTGAATAGTATTTCGTTGTGTAAAAGTACCACAATTTCTGTATCCATTCCTCAACTGAGGGACATCTGGGTTGTTTCCAGGTTCTGGCAATTTTGAAAAAAGCTGCTACAAGCATGGTTGAGTAAATGTTCTTGTTGTGTACTTGAGCCTCTTTTGGATATATGCCTAGGAGAGGTATAGCTGGATCTTGAGGAAGCACTATTCCTAATTGTCTGAGAAAGCGCCAGATTGATTTCCAAAGTGGTTGTACAAGTTTGCATCCCCACCAGCAATGGAGGAGAATTCTCTGTTTAGCTCTGTACCCCATTTTTCTAAGATCCTGCCTTCCTTTGATAATGAACAACAACGTAGAAGTGTAAGCTGAATAAATGCTTTCCTTCCCAACTTGGTGTTGGAATGTTTGTTTACTTGTTTCATGGTATTTTGTCAAAGCACTGGAAACACTAATTAATACAGTGTGGCACTTCTACTAGCTAAAAACCTGCAAACCCTCATACGGTTATTAATCTCTTTACAATAAAAGCATACAACTTGATATCTTTGTGGCATAAGCATAATGAGGATTTATCTTATTAGACTGTAAACACATATACTGAGCTCAAGCCATTTTACATTACTTTCTAAAAATATGGGTTCCTATTGCCAGCTATGGTTGCATGTGTGTTAAACGCTAGCACTTTGGAAACAGAGTCTGGCAGATCTCTGGGATTTGGAGGACAACCTGTTCTATCAAAAAAAAAAAAAAAAAAAAAAAAAAGATTGTGGTCAGATGTACCTTCACAGATTCTGTCTCAAAAATGAAGTTTTTGTAGATAAATTAATCATTGAAAGTACTAGGTAGAGTTCTTACTGGGTGAGTAACATAAGGACATACATTTGGATCACTGGCACACACACAAAAAGATTGGGAAAGCACATACAGATGAACTCAGCATGCTCAGAAGCGAAGGCAGGAATCCTAGGGCTTGCTGAGTAGCTAGTCTAGACAATCTGCAAGTTCTAGGTTCAGTGAGAAACTATGTGTCAAAATCTTAAAAATTTAGATAGACAGGAATTTTTTTAATGACACTGACATTGACCTCTGACTTCTGCATACATACGTGCATGCGTGTGTGCGCACGCACACACACACACACACACACACACACAACTTCAGAAGCTACGAAAATTTAAATAATTGCTATTTTTATGGCACTTAAGTTATATTCTCTTTGAAGAATCTCATATTCACTCTAGGCTGTTTGTCTTTTTCTCTTACATCTTTCTCTCCTTTTCTTCCTTTTTAAAATTTATGTATTTTTTCCCAACTTGTTTTATTTCAAAATCTTTTTACTGACCCTACAATTCCATTTTATTTTTTTTAACTTTCTATTGGTTCTTTGTGAATTTCACATCATGTAATCCAATCCCACTCATCTCACTGTTCCTTCATATCTGCCCTCTGCCCTTACAACCTCTCCACACAAAGAAAACAGAAAGAAAGAAGGAAAGACAAAAGGAAGGCAGGAAGGAAGGAGAGAAGAAAGGAGGAAAGGAAGGAAGAAAGACAATAACAACAGAAAAGCATCTCACTATGGAAGCTGCAATGTGTCACAATGTGTCACACAGCATACCCCTTTGTCCAGACATCTTCATTTGCAAATGCTCATTGCAATGAGTCATAATCTAGCTCAATGCTTCTGGCTTCTGTTGTTTTAGCAATATTGGATCATCACTGGACTCATCTTGGCTTACTTGTTGTTTTTCTGTGTCATGGAGAACCTGCATGCAACCTTGGATCTCTAGAACTGGCCCCTTCATGAACTCCAGCAGTTAATAGAGGAGGTAGGTGTGGGGGTGGGCCAGTTAAATGCCCTGGATCTGGGCCTGTTTCTCCCTTTTCTTAATGTCTATGCTTAATTCTGTTATATCTTTTAAAAAAATAAACCACAGATGTTCTCCAGCAGTAGAATAATTATCCTTAAGATTTCTCTCTTTTCCTTGTACTTTGCTTTGACAGTATATAACAAACATAATTCTAAATTAAAAGAAAAATGTGTATGACTAATTTTACAGGAGCAAATTAAAGAACAAGATTGTAAAGAGGACATTAAAAATGTCATAAGCTTCTCTGATAAGACATATCTCTTTGTCTCAATCAGCTACACTGTGAAGAGCCCAGTCAAGCTTCACAGGAGATCACAGAGTAGTCAAACCTTCAATCACACAGACAATAAGGGACACTCATGCCAAATCCAAATCATAGCAAATGCTCATATTCTATTAGGGGTGGAAAATTTGGAGAAAAAGAATGAAAATTCTGCCCCTGCAGGATTTATAATATATCATATAAAACAAATATAAAATACTTGTTTCATAATTAAAATTATGTTTTTCAGGACACTGTACAGTTTATAGAGGGGGAGGTTTCTTATATGAGAAAAGGGAAGATATCCTTTAGGGAACTGTGGGAAGGTAGAGATTGTGTAAGCCGAGGCAAGAGTTGATGAGACAAAAGTAGACAGAGAATGCTTCCATGAAGATGGAAAAATATGATAAGGAGAATAAAAAGGAGGCCCTATTTGCATTTATAAGCTTTAAAATGGTTATTAATACATGGGTTGTATGAGTGAGGTCAGGAGAAAAAGCCTGTTAGATGACTCTGCGTTAGACAGGTACCAAAATAAGCAAAGGCATAAGCTTATCCTCCAACTGACTATTTCTGGTTCATTTTCCATTGCTCTGATAAAACACCATGACCCAAACAACTCAGACAGGAAAATGTTTATTTAGTTTGCAGGTTAAGTGAAGGCAGAAACGTAAGCAAGGGCTATGTGGAAAGCTGCTTAGTGTCTTGATTTCCAAAGTTTTCTTATCCTTATGCCTGCGCAATATGATCCCACAATGGCCTGCTTTCTCCCTTATCAATCATCAGTCAAGAAATATACCACAGGTTTGCCCAGAAGCCAGCCTGATAAGAATATTTTCCTAAATCTGGCTCTATGTTCTCAGATGACTCTACCTTATGTCAAAAAACTTCTCAGATGACTACTTTATGACAGAAACTAGTCAATATATTCACCATACCTCATCTTCCAAAATTATTGCTATTATGACACCTGGATAAAATGTTTAGTTACAACACACATGTACACACATATATGTATGTATACACATATTCACATATATACAAACAAATACATGTGTGGGTGGGTGTGAAATTACATGTGTGTACAGGTGTCTGTGGAGAAGGTGTTGTATAACTTGAACCTGCAGTTTAAATAGAATTGTGAAAGGCCTGACAGGAGTGCTGACATCTGAACTCCAGTCCTCATGATAGATCAGCAAGCACTCTTGACCTCTGAGCCAAACTGTCCCTTAAATTGTGGTTTAATGACATACACATTGCTACATGTTCTGTTGTTTAAAAATCTTTTGTTGAAAGTTTTAAATTGTTTGGAAAGTGAGACACATCAAATATACATACAGTGAATTCACTTAAATAACTAAGCCATTTCGTGGTGTCCTCAACCTTTTCCATCACAGTATGTATTATAAAACATAAGAAAAAACCAGCACAATTTTTCTAAGACAATGTCAAAAGTTAAAAATAAGATGTTGAGTTTGTCATAGAAGTTTGCATAAGTAACATGTAAATGTACATATACGATACAATTTAAAAGAATGAGGCAATCCATATAGCTTTTTAAAGAAAGCATATTTCTAAATGAAAATATTTTCAATATTTTGAAGATAATATTCCAGTTACAGAAACAAGCACCAGTGTGAGCTTTATAAATGAATTTATATTTCTTTAATGTGGCATGGAGAGAACACAAAGAAAATAATTTAATGAATTCACCTGGTCCAAGTTAAGACTTCTCACTACTTTACTCTTCTGTATGTTCCACTCTTTACCTGTTAGGGATTAGGATGCTTATCTATGCCATTGTGTAAAAGGCTAAGTAGCTGTGCTTATGTTCTGCACTTTGATGAGTTCTGAGTCTCTGTATTCACTGCAACCTCTGTAAAGAGGAACCCTGTGCAAAGAGAGTTGAGAGTTGCATCATGTATGTGTAAAAAGATGAATATTTACTGGGCAGCTTGATATTATGCCCATTTTGAAAAAAATAGCAATAGTAGGTTCATTCCTAGGGAGTACAACTTCCCCAACCATAGGTTCCTAGCTAGGTTCACAGTTCCAGGCACAAGCTCCCTTCTGAAGAGGAACATTAAAATACAATCAGAAACTGGAGGCCTATATGCATACGTGCCATACCAATGAATATCTAAGGCTCATCAGGTTTTATTGTACCTCAACATACACACATCTCGCTAAGACTGCTGATGACTTTCTCCCTCATGAGCCTGCAGCAGTCTCCAACACGATGAACCAGCATGGAGGAAACTTGCATGTCAGTATCTGATTTCTTCATGTCCTATGACCCGAGGGTGAGGTGTCTTAAGAAATAGGGTTTCACCAGTGAGTTTGTGTTGATAACCAAGACTAACATCAATAGCACGTACTGACTTAGTAATCTTTGAGAACACCCTGACACACAGCTCACAGTGAGCATTTCCATAAAAATTATTTGTTATTATTATTATTATTATTATTATTGTAAGATTATAGAACAGTAGGTTTCCATATGTCTTTAGAAACATCCTTAGTGTTAGTACCCTATGTCAACAACCCTTGTGACTCTATTCTCATCTCCCTTAGCACTTCATATGCTATTAATCCTCTTCCCTTTTCATATCATGTAAATTCTACTGTTCCATACCCCTAAGATCCTTCTTTCTCACATATTTATGACCCCTTTTTAGTTTAGTGGATTCTATTGGTGATCCTAGTTAAAAAGCACAAATATAAGTATTTGAAGTCTATCTGTGTGTAGGATGGATCCTTCACAATTTTTTTTCAGTTCTATCCATTTACTGGAAAAATTCATAATTCATTCTTTTTCTTTACATCTGAATAAAGTCCCCTGGTGCAAATGTATAGCATTTTTATTATTGACTATTTTGAGGCTCATTTTCTTTCATAGCTATTATGAACACAGTAGAAAATATGTGACTGGACAAATATCTCTTCAGTAAGACATAGAATCCTTCAGGAATATGACAAAGAATGGATTAGTTTGCTCATATGGTAACTTTAGTTCTAACTTATGAGTAACCTTCATACTGCTGTCATAGTGACTTCACAAGCCTTTGTTCCTCATACAAAGAATAAAAATTCTCCTTTTCCTAAATGTGTATTTATATCACATAAATCCCAAAAGTCAGGGAACATCATAGAAAGGAAGATATAACATTTGTGAGAGCCAGAGATCTGGGAGCTCTGCTGACATTCAGTACCTTCTAGATGTGTCAGGGACATCGCCCTGGTGAACTAGCAGCAGCTATGGCAGAAGATCAAGACAGACACCTTCCTAGCATGGGTTAATAGGGGCACAATAAGCCCAATCCTAACCGAGGAACTCTTAGCAGATGTAACCCCTGCTAGTTTGCCCAAGCTCCAGTAGGTAGCTACAAACCCAGATGCACATAAGCAGCATTAACTGTACTCAATGGATATTTTTCCTCATTTATTTATTTTATTCACTTTACATCCTTGCAACCTGTTACCTCCTCCCCTCTCAGTCCCTTCTCCTCAGAAAATGAGAGCTCCTTTTCCCATCCACCCCAGCTCATCAAGTTGCATCAGGACTGAGCCTACCAAGGCAGTTCTGCCAGTTGGAATCGATTAAAAAGCTAACAAATGAGTCCTTGTCCAATATAATCTCTGCTTCCCTTACTAGAGGACCCACTTGAAGCCCGAGCTGCCCATATGTTGTATCTAGGGCCTAGGTCCAAATCATTCATGGTCCTTGGTTGATGCTTCAGTCTCAGCAAACATCTCAGCCACATGGTAAGTTGACTCTGTTGTTTTTCTTCTGGATCTCCTTTTACTTACGGGTCCTTTTCTCTTTCCTTCCACTATTCCCCCAGACTCCCTACTCATTGCTTAATGTTTGGGTGTGAGTCTTAGCATTTGTTTCAAGGTGCTTCTGGGTAGAGCCTCTCAGAGAAAAACTCTGACAGGCTCCTCTCTGCAAGTATATCAGGGTATTGTTCATACTGTCAGGGGTTGGCACTCTCTAAGAAGGTGGGCCTTTGGTTGGACCAGGCAATTTTTGGGCATTCCCTTAATCTCTGCTCTATCTGCTATACCTTTATTACTGCACATCTCAAAGGCAGTGTAAATTTTGGGTCAAAGAGTTTTGGGTTGGGTTACTGTTCCTACCCTTTACCAGAAGACTAATGTCATTAGAAGATGTCCTCTTCAGTCTTTATGGTCTCTGCTACTAGGTGTCTCTGTTTGGCTCCCTCTCATATCCTAATGGATTAAAAAAAACCCATAAAGTTAAGAGGTGCACATATTTGATTGGATTAGTTGGAGTGAAAAAGTGCGGTTGTAGATGATCACAATGCATATACACATCTAAGAAATTCAAATTTTATATATTTTTAAAGTTGAGTCGAACTGATTGCTCAGAGGTTAAAAATTAAAAGCACTTGCTTTTTACAAATGGACAAAAGTTTGGTTCCCAGCACCCATATGGCATCCACCAAAAACTTATAATTACAGACACAATCTATCCAGCACTGTCTTATGACTGCCATGGGAAACTATTTCCAAGTAGTACATGCAAGCAAGCTGGAACACACACACCCACAAATAGAACACATTTAAAACTGAAATTTTTCAATATCATTTAATAACTTTCTCTAGCAAAAAAATCAAAATGTGTATATACCTAAAACAAAGAAATAAATTAGTCAATGAGTGATAAAGCATATACTTATAAGTATATTTTAACCTACGAGTTTCAAAAACAAATTGTTATTTTAAGCTTAAAATCAATGCTAAAGACAGAGGAAATGATTGTTCTCGTATGATGAAATTCTTAACCTTGACACCTAAACCACATAAAGACCCAACAAAAAAAGAGAACTGTCTCTCAGACCTATCTCTCTTATGAACATTGATGCAAAAATAATCAATAAAATACTTGCAAACCATTCATATCAAAGATATCATCTACTATGACCAAGTAGGCTTCATCCTAGGCATGCAAGGGTGGTTCAACATACGGAAATCCATCAATATAATCCATGATATAAACAAAATGAAGAAGAAAAACCACATGATCATCTCTTTAGATGCCAAAAAAAGCATTTGACAAAATCCAACACCCATTCATGTTTAAAGTCTTGGAGAGATCAGGGATACAATGCACATACATAAACATAGTAAAGGCAGTATACAGTAAGCAACATCAGACTCAATGGAGAGAAACTTAAATCATTCCCATTGAAATCAAGGACAAGGCAAGGTTGCCCACTCTCTCCATATCTCTTCCACATAGTACTTGAATTCCTAGCTAAAACAATAAGACAACTAAAGGAGATCAAGGGGATACAAATCGGAAAGGAAGAGGTCAAAGTTTCACTATTTGCAGATATGATAGTATTCATGAGCGACCCAAAAAATTCAATGAGAGAACTCCTTCATCTGATAAACACCTTCAGCAAAGTGGCTAGATACAAAATCAACTCAAAAAAAAAAAATCAGAAGCCCTCCTGTATACCAAAGAAAACAGGGCCTAGAAAGAAATCAGGGAAACAACACTCTTCACAATAGCCACTAATAACATAAAATACTTTGGGGTGACTTAACCAAGCAAGTGAAAGACGTGTTTGAAAAAAACTTTAAGTATCTGAAGAAAGAAATTGAAGAAGATATCAGAAGATGGAACGATCTCCCGTGATTATAGATTGGTAAGATTAACATAGTGAAAATGGACATCCTGCCAAAAACAATCTACAGATTCAATGCAATTCCCATCAGAACAAAAAAAAATTCTTTACAGACCTTGAAAGACAAATTCTCAACTTCATAAGGAGAAACACAAAAACCTAGAATTTCCAAAATGATCCTGTACAACAGGAGATCATCTAGAGGTATGTCCATCCCTGACCTCAAGCTGTACTACAGAGCAATAGTAATAAAAACTGCATGGTAATAGCATACAAACAGAATAGAGGATCAATGGAATCGAACAGAAGACCCAGAAATAAACCCACACACCTATGAATACTTGATTTTTGGCAAAGAAGCCAAAACCATACGATGGACAAAGACAGCATCTTCAACAAATGGTGCTTATCCATTTGGATGTCTACATGCAGAAAAATAAAAATAGATCTATATTTATCACCCTGCACAAAACTAAAGTCCAAGTGGATCAAAGACCTCAACAAGTGTATAGAGTTTCCTTTCTTCTGTGTGGATTCACTGGAGACAGGAACTCCTAGTCTCTTTTTTGCCCTGGGGTGCACCGTTCAGTCTCCACCAGCTAGTTGGTGCTCAGAAACTGCCTGTGTCTGAAGCCCAGCTCAGTGATGATGGCTTGGCCCTGCTGGTCTGCAAGACTTTTTCCAGGGAAGGACTGGGTGATTTAAGTCAGTACAGTTTCCTTCTTTCCTTGTGGATTCTCTGGAGACAGGGACTCCCTGTCTCTTTTTTTGCCCTGGGGTGCACCTCTCAGTCTCAGCCAGCTAGCTTGTGCACAGAAACTGCCCGTGTTTGCCTTTCCGGCCTTTGGGAGCCTGGGCATCTGCCTAAACTGGGTAATTTTCCCAAGACCTTTTCGAGATGGGGGTGTCAGGTGAGTACTCTGAGATCAGACCAGCTGTTTCCCTCCCTGTGAGTTTGCACCCAACAGTGGAACTCAGTCTCTGGTGCCCTGAGGCCAACAGTTCTAGCTGAGGCAGCGAATCAGCTGGAGAGGTTGTGGAGAAAGGGGAACCCAATTCCACTGCTGGTGGGAATGTAAACTTATACAACCACTCTGGATATCAATCTGGCACTTTCTCAGACAACTAGGAATAGCACGCTTCGTCAAGATCCAGCCATACCACTCCTAGGCATATATCCAAAAGAGGCTCAAGTACACAATAAGGACATTTGCTCAACCATGTTTGTAGCAGCTTTATTTGTAATAGCCAGAAGCTGGAAACAGCCCAGATGCCCCTCAACTGAAGAATGGATGCAGAAATTGTGGTACATCTATACAATGGAGTATTACTCAGCAATGAAAAAATAAGGAAATCCTGAAATTTGTAGGTAAATGGTGGGACCTGGAAAGGTTCATCCTGAGTGAGTTGTCCCAGAAGCAAAAAGACACACACGCTATATACTCATTCATATAAACATACAACATAGGATAAACCTGCTAAAATCTGTACATCTAAACAAACTAAGCGAAATAGAGGACCCTAACTAAAATGCTCAATCCCCATCCTGAAAGGCAAAGAGGATGGACATCTGAAGAAGAAGAAAACAGGAAACCACCCAGGAACCTGCCACAGAGGGCCTCTGAAAGCTTCTTCCCTGCAGACTATCAAAGCAGATGCTGAGCCTGATGGCCAATTGTCAGGCAGAGTGAATGGAATTTTATGTAAGAAGTAGGAAATAGTAAGAGCTGGAGAGGACAGGAACTCCACAAGGAGAGCAACAGAACCCGAAAATTTGAACACAGGCAACTTCCCAGAGACTCACACTCCAACCAAGGACTGTTCATGGAGATAACCTAGAACCCATGCACAGATGTAGCCCATGGCAGTTAAGTGTCCAAGTGGGTTACATAGTAATGGGAAGAGGAACTGCCTCTGACATAAACTGATTGCCCTGCTCTTTGATCACCTCCCCCTGAGGGGGGAGCAGCCTTACCAGGCCACAGAAGATGACAATGCAGCCACTTCTGATGAGAACTGATAGACTAAGATCAGAAAGAAGGAGAGGAGAGTCTCCCCTATCAGTGGACTTGGGGAGGGGCATGCATGCTGAAAGGGGAGAGAGGGTGGGATCGGGAGGGGAGGAGGGAGGGGCTTATGGGGAGGATATAAAATGAATAAAGTGTAATTAATAAAAGTTAAAAAAAGACCTCAACAAAAATCCAGATGCTCTAAATCGGTTAGAAGAAAAATTGGAGAAGAGCCTAGAACTCATTGGCACAGGAGACAACTTCCTGAACAGAATACCAACAGCACAGGCTCTAAGAGCAACAATCAATAAATGGGACCTCATAAAACTGAAAAGCTTTTGTAAAGCAAATGACACTGTTGTCAGAACAAAAGACAGCTTACAGATTGGGAAAGGATCTTCACCAATTCTACATCTGACAGAGGGCTGATATCCAGAATATATAAAGATGTTAAAAACCAATAAATCAAGCAATCCAGAGAAATTACAGAGCAATTAGAGAGAAACACTGAAAGAAATGCCGAACATCCTTATCCATCAGTGAGATCTAAATCGAAAAGACCCTGAGATATGACCTGACACCCATCAGAAAGGCTAAGACAAAAACCTCAAGTGACAACACATGCTGGAGAGGTTGTGGAGAAAGGGAAACCCTCCTCCATTGCTGGTGGGAATGCAAACTTGTATATCCACTTTGAAAATCAATCTGGCACTTTCTCAGACAATTAGGAATAGTGCTTCCTCAAGATCCAGCTATACTACCTCTAGGCATATATCCAAATTATGTTCAAGTACACAACAAGGACATTTTCTCAACCATGTTTATAGCAGCTTTATTTGTAACAATCAGAACGTGGAAACATGTACCACATGTCCCTCAGTTGAGGAATGGATACAGAAATTGTGGTACTTTTATACAATGGAATACTAGTCAAGAATTAAAAACAAGGAAATCATGAATTTTGCAGGCAAATGATGGGATCTAAAAAAATCATCCTGAGTGAGGTATCCAAAAAGCAGAATATCCTCACTTATATAGACCTATAAGACAGGATAAACATACTATAATATGTATCCTAAAGAAGATAAACAAGAAAGAGGTCCAGTGGTAAGATGATCCATCCTCATCTAGAAAGACAAAGGGGATGGACATTGAAAATATGAGAAAACAAGTAACAGGACATTAGTGTACCACAGAAGGCACCTGAAAGGCTCAGTAGTGTATCAAAGCAGATGCTGAGACCCATAACCAAGCCTTTGGCAGGGTGTAGGAAATCATATAAAGGAAGGAGGAAATAGTATATCCTAGAGGGGACAGGGAACCCTACAAGATCCAAATATGTTTGAGCACAGAGGTCTATGAGACTGTTTATCCAACCAAGACCATGCATGGATATAATTTACAACCCCTGCTCAGACATCGCCTATGGTTACTCAGTATCCAAATGGGTTCCCTAGAAAGGGGGAAAGGAATTGTTTCTGACATGAACTCATGAGCTTCCCCTCCCCCCTGAGGGAGGAGCAGCCTTGCTAGGATGTTGCAACCATCCTGAAGATACCTGATAATCTAGGGCCAGATGGAAGGAGAGGAGGACACCCCCTCTCAGTGAACTCAGAAAGAGGCAGGGAGTAGATGAGACAGGGAGGGGAAAGATTGGGAAGGAAAGAGGGAGAGGCCTACAGCTGGGTTACAAGTGAATGTATAAAATTATTTAAAAATAAAAAAATCCAGCTATAGCACTCCTAGGTGTATATCCAAAAGATGATCAAGTTCACAAGACATTTGCTCAAACATGTTTGTAACAGCTTTATTTGTAATAGCCAGAACCTGGAAACAACCCAGATGTCTATCAATGGAGGAATGGATACAGAAATTGTGGTATTTTTACACAATGGAATACTACTCTGCAATTAAAAACAAGGAAATTATGAAATTTGCAGGCAAATGGTGGGATCTAGAAAAGATCATCCTGAGTGAGATATCCTAGAAGGAGAAAGACACATATGGTATATACTCACTTATATAGATTTGTAAGATATGATAAACATACTAAAAGCTATATCCTTGAAAAAGATATATAAGAAAGAGAACCCAGGGTTAAGATGATCAATCCTCACCTAGAAAGACAAATGGGATGGACATTGGATGTAGGATAAAACGAGTAATAGGACAGGAGCCTACAACAGGCCTCTGAAAGACTCTACCTAGCAGTGTATCAAAGCAGATCCTAAGACTCATAACCAAACCTTGGGCAGAGTGCAGGAAATCATATGAAAGAAGGGGGAGTTAATATGATCTGGAGAGGACAGGAGCTCCACAAGGACCAAATATACCAGGGCACAGGGTTCTTTTATGAGACTGTTTCTCCAGTCAAGGACCATGTATGGATATAACCTAGAACCTCTGTTTGGATGTAGCCAATGGTACCTCGGTATCCAAGAGGGAACCCTAGTAAGGAAACAGGGACTATTTCTGACATGAACACAATGGCTGGCTCTTTGACCTCTTTCCCCCCACCCCCCCCACCCCCCATCCTGAGGAGCAGCCCTACTAGACCACAGAGGAGGACTTTTCATCCTGTCCTGAAGATACCTGATAAACCAGGATCAGATGAAAGGAAGGAGCTCCTCCCCTATCAGTGGACTTGGAAAGGGACAGGGAGGAGATGAGGTAGGAATGGTGGGATTGGGAGGGAATGAGGGAGCGGGATATAGGTGGGATACAAAATTAATATATTGTAACTAATATTAAAACAATTAAAAATTTAAAAAAAACTGTTAAAAAAGAAATAATATCAAAGTAAGTATTTTTAAAATTTCTATAATCAGATCTTAAGGGCCAGTAACACACATCAACAGACCTAATTTATAAAACATAGTTTAGTCAATAAACATCTATTGTTCCTTACAAAGGTTTTTCAAGAAGCCTAGAGTTGAGCACAGTTAGTAGAGATATATGTGGGTTTTTGGACACTTATAAACTTAGGCATACATCTCTAAGTCAGTTTCTGTTAAACTGAATAAACATTTATGACTTTAAAAATTTTTATTTAATTATTTTTATTTTTATTAATTACAGTTTATTCACTTTGTATTCCTCCTGTATCTCCCTTCCTCCTCCCCTCCCAATCTCACCCTCCCTCTTCCCCACCTGTGTCCCTCTCTCAGTCCACTGATAAAGGAGGTCCTCCTCCCCTTCTCTCTGATCCAAGTCTATCAGGTCTCATCAGGAGTGGCTGCATTGTCTTCCTATGTGGCCTGGTAAGGCTGCTCCCCCTTCAGGGAATAGTGATCAAAGAGCAGGCCAATTAGTTCCTGTCAGAGACAGTCCCTGTCCCCATTACTATGGATCCCACTTGCATACTGAACTGCCATAAGCTACCTCTGTGTAGGGGTTCCAGACCATCTCCATGAGTGGTCCTTGGCTGGAGCATCAGTTTCAGAAAAGATCGCTGTGCCCAGAAGTTTTCAATCTGTTGCTCTCCTTGTGTGTTACTTGCCCTCAAGATCTGGTTATACCTATCTTTGTTTTGGAAGCCTACCTAAGACATACCTGACTGTTTGATTAAATGCCCTATACCTGGACAGGGCAGAATGGGTTAGGTGTTTAAAAGGTTCCTGGGCTTCCTAGAAGGAGATTCATAGGAGACAGATGGACCGGAAGCGAGGAGGAAGAAGGATGCCACGATGTCTTAATATGGAGAAAAGACCATGTGGACCAAAAGGAAGGACTCTAACAAAGGCACAAAAAGGCTCAGATGCAGAATACTAGCTTGTACCATGGGATTGTAGATGGAAGGTGGACCAGATGAAGAGGATCAAGGTGGATGGCATTGGATGGGGGCTGGGAGATGGATAGTGAGGTTACTGTGTGACTGCCTGCAGCCACATTTAGATACCACCTGAAGGGAGGGCTGGGAGATAGAAAGAACAAGGCGACAGGAAGAAGGACACCAAGTCAATGATCAAAGTGCCAATTTATTGAAGGGAGAGCCAGCTATATAAAAGCAGGAAAGAACAAAGAACTTTCTTTACTGTAACATCCATCTGCATCAGCTGGCAGCTCGTCCAAGGATTCACTCAAGGTTGCACAGAACCAGCTATCTGGCTCCCAGGATAGCTCAAGGTTGCACGGGACCAGCTATCTGGTTCCCAGGGCAGTGGAGAACCTGCTTAATCTTGTTCCCAGGAACAGCGCGGAGCTCCTCTATCTTGTTCCCAAGAACAGAGCTCCCTAATGCAAAGCTTGCCAAGGTCAGTCTTTCAGAAGCTGACTGACTGCCCAAGTCAGAAGGCAAAACTTTATTTACCAGATACCACTACTCAAGCTCAGCACCAAATACACACTCCATTTTGGCTAATTCAAATACACTCTGGCTGTCACATTATTGAACCAGCATAAACAAATACCTGTCTGGCCACAAATAAATAAGGAAAAGTATAAAATTAAAAAAAAATTCTAAGTGATTTTATCCAAAATTTGACTACAATTTAAATATCTTAATGAAAGACAGAAATGTAGAAAAGAAATACAGATTATAGCTGCATGGCAACAAGAAGTTAGCAGGCAATAAAGATTATCTAGTATCATGTGATGGAATGTTGTACAGTAATTAGGTTTGGTTTCTAAAACAGCATAAAACTTAAGTGAAAAAATATTAGAATAAAAATTTATGTAAAACATAAGCATAAATAGGCAAACTAAAACACCCTACCTGTTTTTTATTTGTTTGTTTTATTTTTTCAAGGAACGTATTGGTTCAGAAGGACGAACAGGATAGAAACTGGAAGTGGTAAAAGAGAGAGACCAGAAAGAGAGCCTACTACAGATATTCTCTGAAAGACTCCACCCAGCAGGGGATCAAAGCAGATGCCAAACTCACAGTCAAACTTTGGGAAGAACACAGGGAGTCTTATGGAATAAGGGGGATAGAAAAGGACTGGGAGGGGACAGAGGCCAGACAAGGAGACATACATACATACAGATAGATAGATAGATAGATAGATAGATAGATAGATAGATAGATAGATAGATAGATAGATAGATAGATAGATAGATAGATAAAAGAGCTATGCAGACTACAGAGCAGGGAGGACTACAGAGACTGATGTATCAACTAAGGACCATGCATGGGAGGACCTAGACCCCCTGCTCAGATATAACCCATAGGTAGCTCAGTCTCCAAGTGGGTTTCTAGTAAGGAGAACAGAGTCAGTCTCTAACATGAACTCAGTTGCTTACTCTTTGATCACTTGCCCTTGGCAGAACGTCCATACTAGACCGCAGAGAAAGAGGATCCAGACAGTTCTGATGAGACTTGATAAGCTAAGGTCAGATAGTACAAGAGGAGGACTTCCCCTTTTCGGTCGACTAGGAGAAGGGGATAGAGGAGGAAGAGGATGAGAGGGTGGGACAGAGAGGAGATGAGGGAGGGAGCTACAAAGTGAATACATTGTAAAAAAAAATATAATTTTTTAAAAATAAGTTTAACTGAAAAAAAAGACTTTTATAGAACATGAAGGTGTATAGTAACTAGGTTTTTCTTCCTTTTCTTCTATAAGGATCCAGTACTCACACAGTGCAAAATCTGTACACTCATAAATAAAATGTTAAAAAAGAAAGGTTAAAGGATTTACTTGGAGTTTCTGAGCTCATTCCTGATATTCTGCTTTCTAGCTCTTGCTAATCCACCCTGTTCATAATGTTATTTTAAAAGTGATATTCTTTATTCCACTACAAAGAGGTAGTGACATATTGCAGCTGAAATTGCAATCATATTTGAAACAAAATTCAACCATGACTTCCTAGGAAGGCATCAACTTTAAAAGACTCAATTAATGATGAAAATTAATGATATTCTATTTTTTGTAGTCTTTTTTTATTTCTTTTAATTTTATTTTTTTCTTATCAGTTACATTTTATTAACTCTATATCCCAACCGTGGACCGATCCCTCATTCCATCCCAGTTCCTCCCTCCCTCCCTCATCTCCACCGTGCCCCTTTCCAAGTCCACTGATAGGGGGGGACCTCCTCCCCATTCATCTGATCCTGTTTTATCAAGTATCTTAAGTACTGGCTGCAAAGCCCTCCTCTGTGGCCTAACAGGACTGCTCCTCCCTTGGGGGAGGGGAGGCCAAAGAGCCAGTCATTGAGTTCCTGTTAGAAATAGTCCTTGTTCCCCTCACTTTGGGAAACCAGTTGGTTATTGAGCTACCACAGGCTACATCTGAGCGTAGGTTCTAGGTTATATCCATACATGGTCCTTGGTTGAATGTCAGTCTCAGAAAAGACCTTGTGCACAGATATATTTGATCCTTGTGGAGCTCCTATCCTTTCCCCATCAGACTAACTCCCCTTCTTTCTTATGATTCCCTGTACTCTGCCAAAGGTTTGGTCATGAGTCTTTGCTTTGAAAACACTGCTAGTTAGAGTCTTTCAGATGTGCTCAGTAGACACCTGTCATACGTTCAAGGAACATCCCATCTGTCTTTCTAAACGAAGATTGATCATCTTACCCCATGTCTGCTCTCTTGATTATCTTTTTTAGGTGTATAGATTTCATTATGTTTATCATATCTTATAGGTATATATGAGTATATACCTTGTTTGTCTTTCTCCTTCTGGGATATTTCACTCAGAATGATCTTTTTTAGATTCCACCATTTGCCCGTAAATTTCATGATTTCCTCCTTTTTGATTGCTGAGTAGTATTCCATTGTGTAAAAATACCACAATTTCTGTACCCATTCCTCCGTTGATGGACATCTGGGTTGTTTCCATGTTCTGGCTATTACAAATAAAGCTGCTATAAATATGGTTGAGCAAGTATCCCTTTTGTGTACTTGAGCAAACTTTGGGTATATACCTAGCAGTGGTATAGCTGGGTCTTGAGGAAGCACTATTCCTAATTGTCTTAGAAAGTGCCAGACAGCTTTCCAGAGTGGTTGTACCAGTTTACATTCCC
>REGO01000733.1:457574-471959 GCA_010120015.1 Rhombomys opimus | reverse complement strand
CTAATTGATTGATTTCAGCCCTGAGTTCGATTATTTCCAGTCATCTGCTCCTCTTGGGTGTATCTGCCTCTTTTTTTTTTAGGGTTTTCAGTTGGGCCATTAAGTTTTTTGTATGTGATGTTATGAATTTTTTCTTACAGGCAGTTAGTGCTATAAATTTTCCCCTGAGCACTGCTTTCAATGTGTTCCATAAATTTGGGTATGTTGTGCCATCATTTTCATTGAATTCTAGGAAGTCTTTAATTTCTTTCTTTATTTCTTCCTTAACCCAGCTGTCATAGAGTAACAAGTTGTTCAGTTTCCATGTGTGTGTAGGCTGTTTGTTGATTCTGTTGTTGTTGAGGTCCAGCTTTAGTCCATGGTGGTCAGATAGAATACAAGGGATTATTTCAATCTTTTTGTATCTGTTGAGGCTTGCTTCATGACCAAGTATATGGTCTATTTTGGAGAAGGTTCCATGCGGTGCTGAGAAGAAGGTATACTCTTTTGAGTTTGGATGAAAAGATCTGTAGACGTCTATTAGCTCCATTTGATTTAGGGTCTCTGTAAGTGTTTTTATTTCCATATTTGTTTTCTGTCTAGTTGATCTGTCCCTTGGTGAGAGTGGAGTGTTGAAGTCTCCCACTATTAGGGTATTAGGATCAATGTGTGATTTAAGCTTTAATATTGTTTCATTTACGAATGTAGGTGCTCTTCTATTTGGGGCATAGATATTCAAAATTGTGATGTCCTCTTGGTGGATTTTTCCTTTGATGAGAATATAGTGGCCCTCCTTATCTTTTTTGATTAACTTGGGTTGAAAGTCTATTTCATTAGATATTAGGATGGCTACTCCCACTTGTTTTCTGGAACCATTTGCTCTAAAGACATTTTTCTAGCCCTTTACTCTGAGGTAGTGTTTATCTTTGTTGCATAGGTGTGTTTCTTGAATGCAACAGAGTGATGGATCCTGTTTCCGCAACCATTCTGTTAGTCTGTGTCTTTTTATTGGGGAGTTGAGTCCCTTGATGTTGATAGAAACTAGTGACCAACAATTGTTACTTACTTTAGATGTGGGGTTGGTAGTGTCACTGAGTTTCATTGCTTCTATTCTTTTGGTTTTTTTGTTGTGTAGTTATCTATTTCCTCTGTTTCCTTGGATGTAGTTGTTTTCTTTGGTTTGGAGTTTCCCTTCTAGTAACTTCTGTAGAGCTGGGGTACTATGTAAATATTGCTTAAATTTGGTTTTGTTTTGGAATATTTTGAATTCTCCGTCTATGTTGATTGAAAGTTTTGCTGGGTATAGTAGTCTGGGTTGGATTCTGTGGTCCCTTAAGGACTGTATAATTTCTGTCCAGGCCCTTTTGGCTTTCATAGTTTCTTTTGAGAAATCTGGCGTGATTCTGATTGGTCTACCTTCATATGTTACTTGGCCTTTTTCCCTTGCTGCTTTTAGAATTTTTTCTTTGTTCTGTAGGTTCAGTGTTTTGACTATGATGTGACGTGAAGAATTTCTTTTCTGGTCTAGTCTACTTTGTGTTCTGTAGGCCTCTTGTATGTTTATGGCCATCTCCTTCTTTAAGTTGGGAAAGTTTTCTTCTATAATTTTCTTGAAAATATTTTCCTGACCTTTGAGCCTGATGTCTTCTTTTTCTTCTACTCCTATTATTCTTAGGTTTTGTCTTTTTATAGTGTCCTTGATTTCTTGGATGTTTTGTGTTTGGAACTTTTCTGATTTTTTTTTTCTTTGAGAGACATGTCAATTTCCACAAGTGTATCTTCGGCTCCTGAGATTCTTTCTTCCATCTCTTTATTCTGTTGGTGATGCTTACCTTTGTAGTTCCTGATCTTTTCTCTATGTTCTCCAGCTCCTGTTTTTTTCTCTATTTGTTTTCTTTGTTGATTCTAATTCTGTTTTCATGTCTTGTACCATTTCCTTCATCTGTTTGAATGTGGAGTCCTGCTTTTCAATGACAGCTTCTATTTTTTTGTCTGTTTCCTCTCTATGTATTACTAATTGTGCCTCTACTTCTTTGGGTATAATTGCCTGTATTTCTATGAGAGCTTTGTTTATTTCTTCTTTATTTGCCTTCATTTGTTTGGACATTTCTCTGAGGGCTTTGTGCATTTCTTCTTCGTTTGTCTCAATTTTTGTGGTCATTTCTCTGAGAGCACGATTTGTTTCCTCTTGGTTAGTCTCGATTTCTTTGGCTATTTCTCTGAGGGATTTGTTCATTTCATCTTTATGGGCCTCTAATAGCTGGAGAAACATAGTTTTGAGGTCATTTTCTTGTATATCTAGTGAATTGAAGTGTCCATTTTTTTGTGGGGTTGCTGGTGAGGTCATTATGACCTGAATTTTGTTGGGAGTGTTCTTATGTCTGCCTCTAGCCACCTGGTTATGTATAATCCTCACTGTTTTTTCCTCAAGATTGTAGTTCGGGCAATGATCTTCTCTTTCTGTTTTCTGAACTGTTTTTTTCAGGAAGATGAGAGAGGTTCACTGGTTTGGGAGTGTGCACTGTGGTTTCAGTCTTGCCTAAGTAAAAAATGTGATGCTGGCGCTATTCGTGAGTGCTTTTAGTGGGCGCAAGGGCGTATTCTCTGACTATTGCAGTGGCTTGCAAGCCACTATTATGCAGTTCTGTCTGAGATCCAGGGATTGTTTGCCTGGATTACACTGGTGGACTCGCAAGGCAGAGGTTTCAATGTTGGGGTCGCTATCCCAAGAATCCCTATGATGCCCACACTAGGGGTGTGGGTGGCAGGGATCTCGCCTGGTTGCTTCTGTGGAGAGGCCCTGGGTCTGAGGCAAACTCTCCCTAGAAGGCTCACTCACTCTCTTGCAGGACCAGTTGGAATGCACAAGTGTTCCCCTTGTTCACTACTCTCTGATTTGGTCCTGTTGCGGTGAGTGCATGGGTAGGCTAACAGTCAGCTCTGACAGTGTGGCTGCAGGACTCTGTCCACCTTTCCTGTGTGCTGCCGCTTTGTCCTTTTCCTCTGCCAGGAGGGGTTATGTTGTCTGGTCCCGAGGTGGTGCAGGAAAGAGTTAGGTTGAGTGTTCTCAATCCCAGATCCCCGGCCCAGATCTCTCTTTCAGAAGCAGCCTGGAGGTAGAACCTATGTTTGCTGATCCCGAGAGAGTACCAGGTAGGGTTGAGTGTCCTCAGATCCAGAGCTTGGGTTTCTCTGCTAGGGACTGCTGGGTGACCTGGAGAGAGGGTGCTGTGTCCTTAGCAGGCTGCCTCTCTGTCCTTCCCCTCTGACCTTCCCCTCTGCTAGGGCGAGCTTATAGAGGTGATCTCAGGGGAGTGCCAGAAGGGATTGGGGCTTCTCGGTCGGATCCTGAGCTGGGGTTTCTCTGCAAGGGGTCTGGATGGGGTGGCGCCGGTGATAGAACTTGCTGCTAGTCCTTATTGTGCTGGACCCAGGAGAATCTCAGGAAGTGTAGAATGACCACAGTCCCAGATCCCGAGCTGTAGTTTGTTTGCTAGGAGCTGCTGGCATCACTGGAGTTCCGGCACTGTGAAGCCGCTGTGCACCTCTTTATCCTTCCACTCTGCCAGCGTTTAGGGGAGTGCCCGAAAGGATTGGGTTTTCTCAGCGCCTATCTCGGGTTGGGGTACAGACAATGTGGTCTGTGGCAGATTCTGCTGGCTGCCTCCTGCCTCCTCCCAAGCGGGAGTAGGGATTTTGAGCTGGGTGCGCAGCTGCTCTCTGCGTGCAGTGGGAGCTCAGTTGTGATGGCGGCGGGTACCTGCGGTCTGAGAGACCTTCCAGGGAAAGACTGGGTGATCCATGATCAGACTTGCAACTTTGCTTCCCCGTGGGGTTTTCTTGCGCCTGGGACTCCCAGTCTCAGTCACCCTCGTGCCCACCAATCAGCCTGGGAAAGTGATTGGGACATACTGACTTTCGGCACCAGTCTGGAGACCCAAAGCCTGAGTTAGCCGGGTTCTTTTCCAGGTTCTTGCTGGAGAGCCGAGAGTGGACCCGACCGATTCCCAAGCCGTCCGAGCCTCCCTTCACCTGGGAAACATGATCACTGCTATTTTAGGGCCCAGAGTTAGTCTCCTGGTCGCTGCACGGAGTGTGTTGTCCTGCTTCTCAGACACAGTGTTCTCCCGGAGCCGCCATCTTGCCCCCCCCCCTATTTTTTAAATGTTGAAAGGATAATAGACTAAGATCTCTAAACCAAAATTGTTTTTTACCCCCGTGGATATCTAATCTTTGTGAACTATTGGAAATGAATAGCCTTGATGCTAAAGGTAAAGAAATCAATTTTTGCTACATTTTATGCTCAAGGGTGACAGTAAATTTGTGATGTGCTTACCAGAAAAGGGGGGAGGGTGCCTGGTGGTCTACCAACAAGTAAATAAACTAGTAAATAACTAGTGTAGACTTAGTTATTTAGTGGTACGTTGTTTCATTATTCATTCATGAAATCTGTCTTTATGTGAATGAAAACTAAGTTGTGCCAAGGGAAAATTGGTAACAGGAATCATATCAAGAAGTTCTCAAAGTATTTTCTTGCAAATTGTAAGCATGAGTTCCTTGGGGATAAATATACTCGGCTATACAGCCAAACTAAAGAGTTGTCTTTAGGTGGATTAGTAAAGTAATTAATAACATGCATCACAAAAGACTGATTTCATAGGGTATTTTCTTTCTTTTTTTTTTAGGTTATCTTATTTTTATTTTTTTAAATTTTTTATTAATTACACTTTATTCATTTTGTACCCCCCATAATCCCCTCCCTCCTCCCCTCCCGATCCCACCCTCCCTCCCCTTTCTGCATGGATGCCACTCCCCAAGTCCACTGATAGGGGAGGTTCTCCTCTCATTTCTGATCTTAGTCTATCAGTTCACATCAAAAGTGGCTGCATTGTCCTCTACTGTGGCCTGGTAAGCCTGTTCCCCCCTCAGGGGGAGGTGATCAAAGAGAAGACCAATCAGATTATGTCAGAGGCAGTCCCTCTTCCCATTACTATGTAACCCACTTGGACACTGAACTGCCATGGGCTACATCTGTGCAGGGTTATCTCCATGAGTCGTCTTGGTTGGAGTATGAGTCTCTGGGAAGTTCCCTGTGTTCAAATTTTCTTGTTCTGTTGCTCTCCTTGTGGAGTTCTTGTCCTCTCCAGCTCTTACTATTTCCCACTTCTTACATAAAATTCCATTCACTATGCCCAACAGTTGCCCATCAGGCTCAGCATCTGCTTTGATAGTCTGTAGGGCAGAGGCTTTCAGAGGCCCTCTGTGGTAGGCTCCTAGTTTGTTTCCTGTTTTCTTCTTCTGGCTTTCAGAAGCCCTCTGTATGATGCATAAATGTTGCAAGAAATTTTTGATGATGACAAAAACATGAGAAAAAAATAAAAGTAATTATGTTGGCTTAATTTTGACTGAGAAAATGATCATGAAGACAAGTTAGGAAAGACATTGACTTTTTTTTCTGATGTTTTTGTCTTTTTGCAGAGTAGCAGGTGGGTGCACGCTCCGGCAGCCCAGAGGCCTGCTTTGTACCAACTACTCCTTACAGACAGAACTATCAGAGGGTATTTTCAAGATGAAAACTTTGTTCAGCTTTCACTACAGCATCAAAAATGAGTAACACAAGGCATAAGAAAATAAATAGTACTTATCTGCAAATTTTTGTGAAATAAACCCACTATTTTGGATAGACACCTACTCACTATAAATTATCTTCCTCATTTTATATCTGACCCTGAGTTAGGTATTTGAAATGCTAATAAATCTTGCCTTCTACTCCCTCTCATCTCTTTCCCAGTAACCAGTCATAGACTTCACTTACTCTCTGCATCTTGTAGCTAAAAAAATAAAGCTTTGGACAATCCTGAGATCTTTGGATAAGCATGTCACAGGCTACTTGAATGAGTGGTGATCTGAGGGTGCTGCAGAGCTCATTCTATGGGACAGAGAAATATCTATATGTGATGAAAAGAAGATTCACACAGACAGGAGAGTGAAGTGACAGGTGGAAATTGAGAGACCACTGATAGCCTGTGACAGAGATCTGAAACAGGCATGTGAAAGCAGCAGCCAGATGCCCAGGATACCTGACACCAAGTAACAGTTACAGATCTGAGGCACCCACCAAGGCCAAAATGGCTGGTAACACTGATCAGAGAGTGAAAGCAATTATCCCGAGGGACCCCTCCCCCACAAAGTTACAGATTGGTGGAAATAGAGGAACAACAGCCATAGAGAAAAAAGAACAAAACACAAAAACCTTATTGGAACAGACAAATAACTCTCATAGAGGAGATGGGAGGAGTCCAGCAAAGAGAGGCCTCTGGGTCAGACTTTTACAGGTTACTGGGAGCCCTTGCTCTCTTGGAACTACTCTCCTTCTGATTTATTCTGCCCAGAGTATCCTACTTCAGGCTTTTTTGCCCTGGCCTATTCTGTAACAGTTGACATGTCCTGGGGTGGCTGGGGCAACCCATTCTTAGTAAAGAGCAGCCCTTCTTAAAGGGGGACTGTTCCAACCTTAGATCAGCCCAAAGTGCTCTGACCCTTCATTAAGGCCACTGAAGAAATAGCAATCTGCTATACCCAACATCCCCAGTCAGACAATTATGTCATTTCCCTGATTACATTATACTAATGTGTTATCGTTTTAGAGACAGGAATAATGTAACAGGATGTATAAATTGGGTAGGCACTATAGGGTAGATGGTCCAAAGGGAAAATTACAGAAAAAGTTCCTGGCTAAAGGACAGGAATGTTCTGGAACCTATTGGCAGCCTCATCCTTACCAGAGGCCTGAATCATCAAAAGTATTTGGGACTGTGATGGTTCCTAAATGAATTTAGGAATATCTCTCCAGAGCAGAGAGAGAAAAACAAAGAAGATCCACTAAGGAAAACTATTTCTTGTCAAGAGAATAGAATCCCTGTCTTGGGGTGGAGACTACTTGGGCCAAGGGACCATTCCTAGTAAGGTAGACTCAGTTAAAGCCATGCTAAAGAGATAGGAGGTCTCATTATTCATTTAATGGGGTGCTGTATTTTCCTCCTGAAATTCCCTCCATCTGATATAGACCCTTGCAGAAAAAGGACAGGCTGCTTAGTTAGTCTTTTCATTCTTAAATTACCCAGAAATGGATAATGATCAGGTTTTCATTACAGTCTTTGAATTCTTTGATAAATGTTATTATTTTTCTTTTAAATTGTGTGTCCTTTGGTCCATCTAGGTAGATCTCACTAAAACAGTTTTATAGGACTAGTGAGTTTGATGAAAGACACTGTCTTAAGACATTCATTTTTTTTTCCTTTTTCTTTTCTTTCTTTTTTCTTTTTTCAATTTGACTTGGGCATGGGAACTTCTTTGTGTGTGTGTTTGATGTGATAATCTTGCCTTCCTTAGAGCCAGTGCAGGAGATATGGTAATTGAACTAAAGAAGGTTAAATGCTGAATGTGCTGATTAATTGGATCAGAGAAAGATGGCTTGAATCCATTGGATTGGAGCTAGGTCTGTTGGTGCAGAGTGGGCAACTATAGAGGGAATAATGCAAGAGGTTTGAAGTATCTAATCAGTCAAAAGTAGATACTTACACAGAAAACTTATGCAGTAAACAAGGAGGGATGAGAATCCAGGAACCTGTAACTACACATGTAAAAGTGACTTACACACAAAGAAATGTTCTTATTCTTTATCTCATTTATATACACACAGCCAGCAAGAGCCCACCTAGGTCTATACAAACCTTTGCACACAGCCTTTTAATCTGTTCAGCTCTGAGACTTAGTCAGGCTTATAGCTGACTTCCAGCTTCAGCATGAAGTCCTAAAATCAGACTTAACTGACTTTCATTTAGGGGTAGAATGCTGTGCTCCAGCATCCAAGAACCCCTGCCCTTGCCTTCAGCAGAGGGATACATTCCCACCCTAGAGGAAAACCCACCATTCCTACCCTGAGACCTGCAGCTTCTCCTACTTTTATTCTAATAAGCAGTTGCTCCACAGACTCATCCCTCAGATACCCACTCTTGTTTGACATACCACAGAGAGTTCAGGCTGTAACATTTGATGACAGGTTATCTTGTTTGGCATCCCAAGGATTGCAGAGAGCTTAGAACCACCACATCTATTGTCAAGTGCTCTCAATTGACATTCAACAATTAGGGAAGATATATGCCTTTTGTCTTCCCAGGTAGGTGTCACTCCTTAAAATGTCATCCATATGTATTCATGCTTCACTGTCCATCCACTTCATGTTTGGAGAGGCCACAAACACCTGACAGAAGAATTAGCTGTATCACTAGTCTCAATAGTTCATGATTGATATATTCTCTCTGCTGAAAGTTTAGTGTCTGGCTCAGTCATCTATTAGTTTCCCAGCCTCCATCTGCCATCTCAGCTTCTTTGTGTTTTTTTTTTTTTCCTGAAGAGTAGGCTCTTCTTTGGAACATAGGGCCTGAGACTCAGAGGGTATTTAGAAGATATTTTATGCTTATTTTTCCTTTGCTGCCTGCAATTAGGATGTTATTCTGAACAGATCCAAACTACTTTTTTGTTGTGATTTTTGCAGCCAGTTTCCCAGATTTCTTACCTTGGAGTAACTGTGAACTGTTACCATTCCTGAAGGTCTCTCTGGTCCACCATATTTCTTGTATGTTCATGTTGCTGTTTTCATAGAGAGTAGAGTGCCAGTGTCTTCCATACATTCTACAAGCTATTTAATCTCTGAATACTAATGAAGAATTTCAGCTCCAGACTCCCACACTGTACTTCCTCTGCAGATTTTGGTAAAGGCTCTTCAACCCACTCAGTGTCCTCTGGCATGCAATCCCCATGGCACCCATGCTGAGTAAGAAAAAAAAAAAAAAAAAAAAAAAAAACACCTTTCTGGTGACTACAGCTGACTCAAAATCTGACATAAAAATTCTCATAGCATATTTGAGTACTAGTTTTTGGTTATTCCACTTTGTTTCTTCCTGCAGAAGATTTTATGGATGTCACTTGACTTAGTACCTTTCTTTATGTCATCTTTTTTCCTGTGACTTTTCTCCTTCACCAGACAGCAGCTTACAGAAGCACAGAAGCAGCTTACAAACTCACTCAGAACTCTCCTAAGTGAGATTGTTAATGGAATAAAGAGAAAGAGAAAGATTGATATTATCCCTCTGTCAGATATCGGGTTGATGAAGATCCTTTCCCAATCTGTGTGCAGTCTTTTTGTTCTGATGACAGTGTTCTTTGCTTTATAGTAGCTTTTAATTTTCATGAGGTTCCATTTATTGATTATTGCTCTTAGAGCCTGTGCTTTTGGTGTTCTGTTCAGGAAGTTCTCTCCTGTGTCAATGAGTTCAAGGCTTTTTCCCACTTTTTCTTCTAACAGGTTTAGTGTGTCTGGTTTTATATTGAGGTCTTTGATCCACTTGGACTTCAGTTTTGTGCAGGGTGACATGTAGACATCCAGTTAGACAGAACCTTTTGTTGAAGATGTTATCTTTTTTTCCATTGAATAGTTTTGGCATCTTTGTCAAAAATCAGCTTTGTGGATTTATTTCTGGGTCTTCTATTCCATTCCATTGATCTACCGTTCTGTTTCTGTGCCAGTACTGTGCAGTTTTTAGTATTGTTGCTCTATAGTACAGCTTGATGTCAAGGAAGGAGATACCTCCAGAAGATCTTTTATTGTAAAGTATTGTTTTAGCAATACTGGGTTTCTTGTTATTCCATATGAAGTTGAGAATTTTTCTTTCAAGGTCTGTAAAGAATTGTGTCGGTAATTTGATGGGAAATGCATTGAATCTGTAGATTGTTTTCGGTAAGATGGCCATTTTATTATCTTAATCCTGCCAAGCCATGAGCATGGGAGAATATACAAAGAACTCAAGAACTTAAACAGCAACAAATCAGTTAATCCAATTTAAAAAATGGGGTACAGAGCTAAACAATGAATTCTTAGTAGAGGAATATAGAATGGCAGAGAAACACTTAAAGAAATGTTTAACGTCCTTAGTCATCAAGGAAATGCAAATCAAAATGACCCTGAGATTTCACACATCAGAATGGCTAAGATCAAAACCTCGAGTGACAACACATGTTGGAGAGGATGTAGAGAAAGGGGAACCCACCTTCACTGATGGTGGGAATGTAAAATTGTACAACCACTTTGGAAATCAATCTGGTACTTTCTCCTACAATTAGGAATAACGCTTCTTCAAGATCCAGCTATACCACTCCTAGGCATATATACAAAAGATGATCAAGTACACAACAAAGACATTTGCTCAACCATGTTTGTAGCAGATTTATTTGGAATAGCCAGAGCCTGGAAGCAACCCAGATGCCCCTCAGTTGAGTAATGGATACAGAAATTGTGGTACATCTACGCACTGGAATATTACTCAGCAATTAAAAACAAGAAAATCATGAAATTTGCAGGCAAATGGTGGGAACTGGAAAAGATCATCCTGAGTGAGGTATTCCAGAAGCAGAAAGACACACAAGGTATATACTCACTCCTAAGTGGATATTAGACATATTATATAGGATAAACACACCAAAATCTGTACACCTAAAGAAACTAATAAAGAAGGAGAACTCTGGCTAAGATGCTCAATTCCCATTCAGAAAGGTAAAGAGGATGGACATCAGAAGAGGGAGAAAACAGGGAACAGGACAAGAGCCTACCACAGAGGGCCCCTGAAAGATTCTACCCAGCAGAGTATCAGAGCAGATGCTGAAACTTATAGCCAAACTGTGGGCAGAGTGCAGGGAATCTTAAGAAAGAAGGGGAAGATGGTAAGAGCTGAGGAGGACAGGAGCTCCACAAGGAGAGTAACAGAACCAAAAAAAATCTGGGTACAGGGGTCTTTTCTGAGACTGATATTCCAACCAAGGACCATTCATGGAGATAACTTAGAACCCCTGCACAGGTGTAGCCCTTGGCTGTTTAGTGTCCAATTAGGTTCCATAGTAAGGGGAACAGGGACTATCTCTGACATGAATAGATTGGCTTGCTCTTTGATCACCTTCCATGAGTGGGGAACAGCCTTATCAAGCCACACAGTAAGACAATGCAGGGAGTCTTGATGAGGCCTGATAGACTACGATCAGAAGGAAGGAGAGGAGGACCTCTCCTATCAGTGGACTTCGGGAGGAAAATGGGTGGAGAAGAGGGAAAAAGGATGGATTGGGAGGGGAGAAAGGAAGGAGCTACAGAGGGATACAAAGTGAATAAACCCCAAATTAATAAAATAAAAATAAAAATTAAAAAAGATATTTACTTGGTTGTGTTATTTGAAATAGATATTTTACCTCTCCCAGATCTTTTCAAGATGACCTATTTCAGGATTTTCATTTTTAAATTAAATAAAATAATGCTATAAATTTATAAAATATAATGTCTTGTATTGATATGTGTACAATTTGTACATTGTAGAGTAACTAAAATCAGACCCGTTAACAACATGTCTGTCACTCTAAACATTATTTTTTATTAGGACCTTAAAACCCAGCGTTTTAGAAAGTTTAAAACACAAAATATGTCATTATTAACTAATTACCATGCTGTGTAATATAATAACTGTATTTTTTGATGAGCAATCAAGTATCTCATTCAAATACATGATGGGAATGTAATTACATTCATTCTTTCTAAGCAATAAGTTCCCCTTAGCCAAGATAGAGTGCAATGGCAGAGCGGAAAGCAAAAAAAAAGATCTTAAATGAAGAGTAAAATACTGGGTAGGTGAAATAAATAATTATAAATTTCAGTATTCATCTAAACTTGCCTACATGAAAATATTTTATTCTAATAAAAAGAAATATTGACAAATCCTTTCAAAAGTAAGTAAATCTCAACAATTTTGCTTCCTGAATGGTTAAATACATTTATTTTTCTTAAAAGGAATTGCATGTTAAATTTGCAAAACCATGGCAATCTTAGAAAACAAAACACAGAAGCAACTCATTTGCCTAGAACATAAACTGATGAAAAGTCATGAACTAATTAATATGGAACCCTCATTCATCACGATTAGGTGGAAAATACTCTTGATTAGTGATGAACAGACTGAGAGGCATAATGACATGTCCTACAGTTTTCATTGTTTCTTCTAATTTTCTCTATCTTTAAAACATTTGAAAAGATAACCAAAAAACTGTCTTTCATCGCTATTAGGTGGAAAATTGTCTTGATTAGTGCTGAACAGACTGAGCACATTATGACATGTCCTATAGTTTTCATTGTTTCTTCTAATTTTCTCCATCCTTAAAATATTTGAAAAGATAACCAAAAAAGCATGCATGAATCCACATAATGCTGGAAAATAGGATGAACATTATTATAAGTGATAATATAAGTGTAAAGGTGGAACATATTTTGGAACAGCAACTCACCCACCAAGTCTTTGCCTCACAATGTATCCTGCCTACAAGAAGTATAGAGATAAAAATGGAGCAGAGATTGAGAAACAGAAAATGAGAGAATGGCCAACCAATGACTGGCCCAACTTGAAACCTACCCCATGGGAAAGAGTCAACCCTTAACACTATTAATGATTAAAAGATTTGATGTGGAAGTTTCACTAATTTTTATATTGGTAATTTATTGTAAGTATGTACATACTGTGATCAAATATATGTTTCTTTCTCCAACATTGCTATTGCTTTAAGTTACTTGTCAATCATTTTTTTACTACTCTTTGGCAGAGATAAATACCTTCAACTTAATTTTTTTAAATAACAACTGTGTAATAATTATAAGATAAAAGGGAAGATTGTTAGTTTGGAATACTAACACTTTAATACATATTTTATATGAGAATACAAGTTGTGATTTGCTAAAATGTAGTTAAATGAATTTGTAAAACAGAGTCATAAGTGGTATGTTTTGTTCAAGTATCTTAACACATCAAAGAATGAGAAATATAAGCATTGTTAATATATTTGGCCATGTCTTGTTTAATAATGCATCATTATTTAGTAATTTCTATTTTTATGTTGGTAATTATAAAGTTATATTGTTGATAACTAATAACGAGATAGAACATATTTTTGTGTCACTTCTGTTAGATTTATATACATGTTTGAAATATTTACATATATATGGGTTTCAAATTGTACCTTTGCTTTTGGTCACACAAATGTTAAAAATTCAAAAGAAATGAATAAAGAGGAGTAGTTTGTAGAAGAGAAGGATATAACAATTCAGTGCAGTGTTTACGACAGAGAGAAATTTCCAAAAGAGATTTTTGTCCATTAAAGAAACTGAAATCTGACCTATATGATAAAATATTGAATACATGATAAAATGGGCAATTGGGAGATACAGTTGAGAAAGGGTAACATATTGTATTCACAAAGTAAAATGTGGTGCAATCAATGAAAAATTTGAAAAGTAAGGGACATTCAAATTGTTTACAGCATAAATTTAATAAAGTTGCAATATAGTAAGCAATATTACATGCTGTATGGATCACTCATTGCTTCTGCTCTGAGCTCGTTCACATGCTACTCTCAGGTCCTTTTCTTTCATTTGTGAATTCTATTAATGTATTAAAATACAAGTACATAAAATCTATGTGATTTTAATTTTTTCTCATTTGTTTTCAGCATTTAATATAGTTTTGAATTACCCAGGTAGTCAGAAAAAATATATTTGTTGTTGATTTATGTTAAAAAATATGATCATTTATTTCATTCTAAGAGATGTAGTACAAAACATATTACCTTCCTAATATCTCAAACAAAATGGAATATAGAAAATTTTCTGCTAAGAAGACTCCAGTTTGTTATTGGATTGGGAAAATCTGTTATAAATTTTTCTATATCCCATAATGCCCACTCTATTACTTTAATATCACAACATTTTATACCTCAACAACATTATTTTAAACAGGAGCCCAGTACTTTTCTACCATAAGGGTTGGTATTTCCAATATTTGGCTGAAATTGAAGCAGAGGAACAGAAAACAAGCTAATGACAACAAAAGATAAATGGACTTCTTTGAAAGACCAGTGCTACTTTGGTAATTACAGTGACAATTTATATTGTGAAGGAGCTACAGGACATTTTTGTTTGTGGATAAGAATAGTGTTGATATTTGCAGAATTAGATGCATGGGCAGAAGAGGCAAACTCGTAATAACTCATATTGTATACTTAGTGCCTTCATTCGATCTATATTATTATCCTGTAAGGTGACAAGAGACTGGTAGAGATGTATTTATAGCTTTATAAGACAGAACACTTTAGCTATTCTCTAAAGAATGATATAATATGAGGGACTGAGGGCAAAATTGAAACAGGATAACATTCACAGGGGGAACTCATAATATCATCATCCATGCTTAAGGAACCTGAGTATGAAACTGGATTCAAACAACTTTGTTTTTTTTTTTTTTTTTTTTTTTTTTTTTTTTTTTT
>REGO01000733.1:440577-454846 GCA_010120015.1 Rhombomys opimus | reverse complement strand
TGGTGGATGATATCTTTGATGTGTTCTTGGATTCGGTTTGCAAGTATTTTATTGAGTATTTTTGCATCAATGTTCATAAGAGAGATAGGCCTGAAGTTCTCTTTTTTTGATTATATACAGTGGGGGGAGAGGGGTTGAATTAAGATTTTTGAGCATTACATCATTAAGGCACACTGTTGTTGTTTTTTCTTTCTCCTCTGATACTAACCTTTGTAATGTGGAATTTGCCCAAAATGAGAAGTCTGTGATGCTTAGATAGGTCATTGGCATGGATGCTATGCTGGCTAGATCATTATCAACTTGTCACAACTTAGATTGAAAGATGGAACTTCAGTTAAGGAAAAAAAAAATATTGGCTTGTGCACAAGCCTGTGGTAAATTTCCTTGTTTGATGTGGGAGTGCCCAGAACACTCTGAGGGTTGCTACCTTTGACCTGGGCTTTGTAAAAAAGCAGGCTGAGTATGTCCTGAGAATTAAGTTTATAGGCAGCAGCACTCCTCCATGGCCTCTGAATCAGTTCCTGTTTATATATTCCCACATTTAGTCCCTGCTCAGTGATGAAGTGTAACTTGAAAGTTGTAGGCTCAAATAACCTTTTCCTACCCAAGTTATTTTGGCCATTTTTTTTTATCACAGCAATAGAAACCATAGCTAAGATATTAATTTTTCATAAACTCTTGGGAAATTGTTTTAGTAATCTATTTTTGCAAAACTAAGTATGCTCCAAAGCATTAACCTAATGCATTCATTATATCTTTTTCTATAATGCCATGCTTATCATGTGGCCAAGATTCTCCAGGGATACTGGACGTTATTCTTACATTAATAGTTAACTGGCCAGTCTTGTTTATGAACTTAACAAATATTCCTGGAAAGGTTGCCTCAGGAAACTTTCTCCCTATTGGATAGCTTTTATAGTGTTGAAAAGTTCTACTGAAACTGTTAATGAAGAGAAAACATCAATGGTCTTACTCTGCACTGGACCCACATGTTACAATACTTCCTTACAGGTATGATGAGCTCATGACATAATAGTGGAACAAATATTATGTGGTAACTACCACTTTCTGATTAGATTTATGGGCATGACATAAAGTATATGTCTGGTACTCTGTTCCTCATCAAAAGCTCCTGGCTAGAGAGATCAGAGCCCCGGGGTAGAATCTGCTGCTGCTTTTCTTAAAGGATGTGTCATCAAATTATCTCCTGAATATTTATGTTTATGCCCATAAGAGTTGATCTAAACCTTTGACAGTAAAGATTCCTTTTGTAGTGGATGGCGGCAAACACAGAGACTCATGACTTGTCAAAGTGCTAATAGTAGGAGACTGTGAGTGCTTAGTCCTAAATGGGCAATCTTTTTCATCACCTCTCACAACACCGTTACACCTACCAAGACTCAAGAAGCATTGTATAAGAGAAGCAAAAAAAAAAAAGTGTAAGAATCAAAGGATGAGGAGAACTGCTATGGAATGCTCTCTTCTGGACACAGACTAATGATTGCACTTATGAACTCAAAGAAGCTATTGTTGCCTGCTAAGACCACACAAGACTCTGACATAGATACATTCTCCAGCCCCAATTTACTGAAGACCTGCTGACAGATGATAGCTACTGAGGGAAGGAGAATCCTTCTTCTTTTGGAGTGTAACCACTGGTACATTTCTCATGCTCCTGTGGAGGGACCCATACACACATATGTATAGCTCTTACTAACTGAGCTTATGGAATTATGAGGAAAAAGATAAAAAGAAAGGGAGAGAGAGTGAAAGGAGAAAGAAAGAGGCAGTGAGAAAGGGATAACATATGCAGTAGAGAAAGGAAACTACTAAGGTATCTGTGGAAGGAGGTAGAAGGAGGAAAGAGCAAAGGCATGGATATTATATTATTTCTGATTGTATCCATATATGAAATTTTCAAAGAATAAAAAACAGAAAGGAAAATACATACCATGTATACACAGACCTCTTATTCTTCATCAGAAAGTGGTAAAGTTGTTTTTAAAAAGCTAAATTTCATGTTAAAACACTTCATATCTAATATGAATATTTATTATTTATTTCCTTCTAATTATGCATATATTTGTGTATCACTATGCATGTAAGACTGAAGGTGCCTGAAGGTGAAACACTCACTATACCTAGAGTTAAAAGACATTGCAAGTCTCCTGACATGTGCCGTGATCTGAGTTCTGATTCCTGAAAGAGCTGAAAGTGCTCTTAACCACTGAATCATCTCTCCCATATCCCAAATAATTTCTACATGAAGACATTCATCTTTACACATGCGTATTGTTCCTTATTAGGCTCACTAAAATGACAAAAATGGTAAAAATAAATATGGGATGGTATCCTTGCAACAGTCAACTTTACTGTGCTCTTAACCAGGCTGAACTTTTCTGAGCACTGAATATTCATGTTATATGGATTAAAGACATGTTTATTAATGAGTTCAAATAATCAAGTCCCCAATACACTAATAGAAACACAATGTTTGAATGAAAACTTACTGTTACAACTATTAGCACTGTTATTCTATTATGTTCATGATCTTTTAATTATAACATGAAATATTTGGGTTGTAAATATTTTTATGAATCCCTTTACTGTGAAGATCATTATTTATTTTATTACCATCCAAGAAATAAACTGTTTGTGTTGTAATCAACTTTGCTTTATATGCTAGATATTTTAGGCATCACTGTTTAAAGAGATACTAATTTTCAGAACAGTTTCAGGAATATGTGTAGATCTAATATGGCTAGATAAATTTCTGAAAATAATAAATTTAATTCTTTTCCTTTTGTAGTTTTTTCATGTCCATCAGTGAAATTTCATTAAAAACCATTCAACTGTCAGAAAATGGTGAATCTTATATTGATAGTCAAGACTGGGTGCATTTTTCTTCTCTAAAGCCCTTCATAATGAAAATGAAATTTGATAAATAGATACTGACATATCCTCCATTGTACATGTATAAATTGATAGAAATTGTTGGAATATTCAGGTGGAGAATAAATTGATTCTCATAGTGCAAAGAAAAACCTGCACTTGAGAAGTCTAGCCAGACTGACATCAGGCGTAAATGAGAACTATAACAACATGTTTATAGTTTTATGGCAAAAGTAAACATGGGTAGAAAAAGACTTTCCTTTTATCTTAGAGATAATTGAGTATTAACTACAGTATATTAAAAGTAAAAAGTACATGAGGCTTATATAATCTAGTTAAATTCTGAAAAAAAAATATTGGTGAACCTTAATTCTTAGAGCTATAAATCCAGGTAAAGACCAGATAGAGTGATAGGTTGATTCCTAAATGATAGTTAGATACCTTTGTTTTCTACAATTATGAAAGGCAAATTATATTGATATAATTCCTGAAACAAGAAATATAGCACAGATTATTTTATGAACAACATCTATCACTCAGCAAAATATTAAATTACAGAAAAGAATTAAAATTATTAAAACTCAAGGTCGTTAAATGGGGAAAGGGAGATGGCACAGTCAATAAATTGCTTGCCTAGCAAGTCTGGAGACCTGAGTTCATTTTCCAGAACCTTTGTTTAAAAACTCATATGGTGACACATGCTGTAGCAGACCCAGGAAACAGAGACAGGAGGCTCAGTAGAACTCACTAGACAGCTAGCCTAGAAGAATCAATGAGTTCCAAAACAGTGAGAGACATTGACTAAATTTTTTAAATGATGAAACAATATAACCAATTGCCTAGAAACAGCCAATGCTATTCTTTAACTCTACACACTTTCACACACAGTCATGCACACACATGTAAATACAGATAGGCTCACAGAAAAAGTAACAGTAAAACAGACTCACAGCTGCTTGGAAAAGTATCATTTGGTAAGATGTTTGATGTCCAAGCATGAAGACATGAGTTTGATACTTCACAGCGCATGTTATAAATAAATAAATAAATAAATAAATAAATAAATAAATAGATAGATAGATAGAAATTGAAAGAAATTAACAAAATTAAAACAGGCTCTTAAGTATACATTTGTAATAACAGCATTGGAGAGATGTTGAAAGTAGAATCATTTGGGCATAACAGAAAAATCAGCCAAGGGGCAAATTGGGAAGGTCCAGGTACAGGGAGAGAGCCTGTCTCAAAAATAAAACTGCGTATCTCAGACAATTAGGAATAGTTCTTCCTCAGGATGTAGCTATACCACTACTAGGGTATGCTCAAGTACTCAACAAGGACATTTGTTCAACCATGTTGTAGCAGCTTTATTCATAATAGCCAGAACTTGGAACCAACACATATATTCCTCAACTGAGGAATGAATACAGATATTGTGGTACATATACACAATGGAATGCTACTCAGCAATTAAAGAGATAGAAAGACCTGGAGGGGACAGGAGTTCTAAAAGAAGAGCAACAGATTCAAGAAATTTGGGCCCAGGGGTCTTTTCTAAAATTGATAAACCAACCAAGGAGCATGCATGAAGATAACCTGGAATCCCTGCACAGATGTAGCCCATGGCAGCTCATTGTGTAAGTGGGTTCCCTTTGATCACCTCCCCCTGAGAGGGGAGTAGCCTTACCACAGAAGAAGACAATGCAACCAGTCCTGATGAGACCTAATAGGCTAGGGTCAGATGAAAGGGAAGAGGACCTCCCCATCTGTAGACTTAGAGAGGGGTATGGGAGGACATGAAGAAGGGAGGGTGGGGTTGGGAGGGGTGAAGGAGAGGGCTACATCTGGGATTCAAAGTTAATAAACTGAAACTAATATAAACAATTAAAATTAAAAACAAAGAGTAATTACGAAGATACCCAAGGTTAACCTATAGCCTCTGCATGCAAACTAACTCAAACTCATATGTATATACATGTAACCACAGGCATGTACACACAGGCACATAGACACAATTGTAAAACAGATATTACAGCTAGGTAAAAGATATATTAGACATGGCCTCAAAGTAACTATAAATTATATATTCAAGAAAATGAACCTACTGTAGAAATTAGAGAGAGACTAATGTTAAAACAGTTCAAAACACCAGACTGAAGAACTGAGATACACAACACAGGACTGGAAAATGTACAAAAGACTGGGAAGAGACATTACACATGACAAAAATGATTCAGCACTGGGTAAATGGAACCCTAGATTAAGCAAGAAATATTCAGTGCAATACCTAAAGAAATAAGGACAAAGAATTCCTCCAAACTGTCAAGGTTAATAAAGATATGTAACCAAAATAACTCAGGCTTTTAAGCAAGAGGTGCACAGTTTCAAATAACATCATTGGAGCTTGTGCCATCTTTGTTTGCTTCCTGAATTCCTGGCGCATTTGTGCACATATTCAGAGCTGGTGAAGACTTGTTAAGATCAGTATATATCCCTCTCAGATATATTTATTGTGTTCCATAATGTGAAGAGAGAAAAATCTCTACACTAAGAATATTTCTAGTTCCTACTATTTACATGCAAATTTCATGATTTTCTTGTGAATAAAGCTGCTATGAACATGGTTGAGCAAATGTCCTTGTTGTGTACTTGAGCATCTTTTGGATATTTACCCAGGAGTGGTATAGCTGGATCTTGAGGTAGCACTATTGCTAATTTTCTAAGAAAGTGCCAGATTGATTTCCAAAGTGGTTATACAAGTTTACATTCCCACCAGCATTGGAGGAGGGTTCCCCTTTCTCCACAACTTCTCCAGCATGCATCATCCCTTGAATTTTTGAACTTAGCCAATCTGATGGGTATGAGGTGAAATCTCAGGGTCATTTTGATTTGCATTTTCCTGATGACTAAGGACTTTGACCTCTTCTTAAGTGTTTCTTTGACATTCATTATTCCTCTATTGAGAATTCTCTGTTTAGCTCTGTACCCCATTTTTTAATTTGATTACTTGGTTAGTTCGTGTTTAACTTTTTGAGTTCTTTATATATTCTGGGTATTAGTCCTCTGTCAGATGTAGGGTTGGTGAAAGTGCTTACCCAGTTCGTAGGCTGTCATTTTGTTCTGATGACAGTGTCCTTTGCTTTACAGAAGCTTTTCAGTTTCATGAGGTCCCATTTATTGATTGTTGATCTTAGAGCCTGTGCTGTTGGTGTTCTGTTCAGGAAGTTGTCACCTGTGCCAATGAGTTCTAGGCTCTTCCCCACTTTTTCTTCTAACTGATTTAATGTGTCTGCTTTTATTTTGAGGTCTTTGAACTACGTGGACTTTCCTTTTGTGCAAGGTGATAAATATGAGTCTATTTGCATTTTTCTACATGTAGACATCCAGTTAGACAAGCACCATTTGTTGAAGATCCTATCTTTTTCCATTGTATGGTTTTGGCTCTTTGTCAAAAATCAATTTTCTGTAGGTATGTGGGTTTATTTCTGGGTCATCAATTCCATTCCACTGATTCAGCAGTCTGTTTCTATGCCAGGACCATGCCGTTTTTATTACTGTTGCTCTATAGTACAGCTTGATATCAGGGATGGAGATACCTCCAGAAGATTTTTCTTGTACAGGATCGTTTTAGCAATTCTGGGGTTTGAGGTTTCCCATATAAAATTGAGAATTCCTCTTTCAAGTTCTGTAAAAAAATGTGTTGGTATTGAGATGGGAATTTCATTGAATCTGTAGATTGCTTTTGGTAGAATAGCTATCCTGAGTGAGGTAATCCAGAAGAAGACACATATGGCATATATTCACTTATACCTGGATATTAACCATATAATATGGGATAAACATACTAAAATCTATAGTCCTAAAGAAGTTAAACAAGAGGACCGTAGGGAAGAGCCTTAAGCTTCACTCAGAAGGGCAAACAGGATACACATTGGAAGTAGGAGAAGACAAAGGACAGGATAGAAGCCTTTCACAGAGGGCCTCTGAAAAACTCTATCATAAGGGTATCAAAGGAGATACTGAGACTCATAGCCAAACTTTGGGAAGAATACAGGAAACCTTATGGAAGAAGAGGGAGACAGAAAGACCTGGAGAGGACAGGACTCCACAAGGAGAACACAGAGCAATAAAACCTGGGCCTAAGGGGCCTGCTGGGACTGATACTCCAACCAAGGACCATGCATGGATAGGACCTAGAACCCATGCTCAGATGTAGCCCATGGCAGCTGAGTCTCCAAGTGGGTTCCCTAGTAAGGGAAGCAGGGACTGACTCTGACATGAACTCAGTGGTTGGCTCTTTGATCACCTCTCCATGGAGGTACAGCCTTACCAGGCCACAGAAGAAGATGAAGCAGCCAGTCCTGATGAGACCTGATAGGCTAGGGTCAAATAGAAGGGAAGGATATCCTCCCCTATCAGTGGACTAGGAAAAGAGGGAGGGAGGATGGGACTGCGAGGAGATGAGGAAGGGAGCTACAGCAAGGATACAAAGTGAATAAATTGTAGTAACCAAATAAATAAATTAATTTAAAAAAGAATTGTTCTAAAGAAAAAAAAACTGAGTGTTGATTCATGCCTGCAATAGCAGACCTGGGAGGCTGAGTCAGGAGGTTCTACATGAGTTCAAGGGCAGCTTGTGTTACAAAGTAAGTTCCAGGCCAGCTTGGTTCACAGGGTGAGATCCTGTCTCATTAACAAGCAAACAAAGCAAAATTAAGCTGGCTATGTACTTCAGTGGTAGAGGGCTTGTCTAGAATCAGCCAACAGGAGGCGATAGCTGTAACGGAAGTTTTGGGTTCTTGTAAACTCAGTTATGTTGTGTAAATATGTTTCTGTTTTAATCCTGTGTGGGATTTTAGTTGGGCTTTAGTTTGTCCACAACTAATAATTGTCATATGCGGGGCATGGCCTTTGATAGCTGGTAACAGCCTGTCTTGTGTGGCACAGAAAGGGGTGTGCTCTAGGGCTCTGAGGATATGAATATGAGAGCCCAGAAAGAGAAAATGTGTAGTGTGCATTGCTGCTGTGTGGCATGAAGCAGTTTGGAGAGAGCAGAAATGAATGGTGTAGCGGTTTGGAGCAAGATAGACAAAGAGAAATGCTTTTGGGCTCAGTGTCATGGAGGAAACTATTGGTTGTGTTTGCTGTCAAAGGAGACTGGTATATCCCTAAAAGAACCCATTGACCCTAAACAGCAGGGAGAAGTAAAGGGCTCTGACCTCACTCTCCCCACTAATCTTCTCTTTCCTACCTAGAGTTAAAGGGTTGGTAGAAGGGAGGTAGCAGTCTAAACACCCCAAATAAAATAGAGTTTAAAAACAAGTGCTACATATAGCAAGTATCTTAAGGCTTTATTTTCTGTCTCAAAGCTGTGTTTCTGAGCCTCCATTTCATACAGAGAATGCCAGTCCAAGAGTGGACTGTTTGTGGAGAGTTTGTCAGTAGTCTTTGCCTCTGCTACAGACTAGGGAGTAAGGTAAGTTATCAAAACACCAGCATGCAGCATTGCTATACATCAAATGAAAGGGTGGTGCATCTCCCAGGAAATGGCCAGTATTCACTGCAGCAGCTTTCTCTGTTTCTGCCACTCATCATTTCTGCTTTTACGTTTTTTTTTTTCCTGAGTGACCATTCACTCTATTATAACATGAGTAGTATATCACTGCATCTAGTATTCAGATAATTACTAAGTAGTGAGCCTACCACAAATTTCCTTGAGTTTTGCTGAGTGTTGGTTTAACACAAGTGATAGCAAAAATGATCTTAAGCTTCAGTTATATTCTGAACCCTTTCCCTCTGTAATTGATTCAGACTGCTGTTAGTCCCTCCTCTAACAACCAGTTTCCTTCCATGTGGCTCATTTACTCCTCTTTGTATTTTTTTTTGTTGTTGTTGTTGTGCTTCTCTTCTTTCCTTTCATTAAATTTTATGGGCATGAGTAAGAAGACAACTATTATTTTCAATAGAAAAGCTTGTTTATGCAGAAAAATCAGCTTTAGTTTAAATAAAAAAATAGGTACCAACTTTCAGAGCATGGCATGATTCTAAAGAAATAATCAATAGTTCCCAGTTCAATCTTGGTTAAAGAATGTGTCAAAATACCATGGCAGTGGTTCCCGGATGACATCTGTTAATGGCCTGTGACAGATTTTTGAGAGAAACTTCCGGCACATTTGATTTATGACAATATGTGACATAATTTATATTGAAAGCATAAAATGCTGACCACTACAGACAAAAATGTAACTCAGAATGCTTGGGTTAAAAAGAAATCATGGGACTCCCTTTCTGGAGCAGTTCCTTCAATGCGCAGTCATGGTTTCACATTTGAGAAAAGTATTAGGATAGGATGCATTTAATACCATACACTAAAACTTCAGCCTGGAACAGGTACAACTATAAAAGAAGGATATGTCTTCAAATAGCAAAACAAAAACAAACGACAACAACAAAAAATCCTGTGGGTCTCCTGCCAGAACCAGTTCATCTAAAGCTAGTTGTCATCCTCTCAAAAATTTTATAATTCATCTCTCTGCATTTGAAATATTTGATAATTCATCAACTTTCTTATAATAAAGACAATATTCTTCAAATGTTCCAGAAAAAAATAAAAATCTTTCTTGAAGTCACCATCAACAGCCTAGCTTCATGTCAATCATTGCTTGCTTTCCTCCTTCTCTTCCATCACTTCAGCTTTCCTTGTTTCAGTCAGATCATTCATTCCCTCTCGCCAGCACTATTTAGCTGCTACTACCCAGTAAACCCTTCTTCCTTAATGAAGCTCGCACTTCAGTGTCCATGATAATTTAATGAGGGAAACCCCAATGTCACAGTACTAAACCAAGTTTCACCTTCATATGCCCTCATTTCACTTTCTCACAGAAATTCTAACAGTCAATATTAGACTTGTTTGAAATTTTTTTTTATCTGAATGTTATCTTTTTCTTTTTATTAACCCATGAAAATTATGCAAAGTAATAGGTTATATCATGTCATTGTCATACAGGTACGTGATGCATTTAAATTGTATTCATTCCTCTAATATCTCTCTTCTTCCCTCCATTCTGTTTTTAGGATTAATACTTTCTGTATTTTTTTCTTCACAATTTATTCATTATAGATTTCTATTGAAGTATTCTTGCTCAACTGCCCCAGTCCCACCCTCCCTCCATCTACCCCTATCCCCTTCCCCTAGTCCACTGAGAAGGGGTGTTTGCCATTATTATCATCTGCCCATAGCTTGTTAAGTCATCAGGACTGCCTGGATTCTCTTCCTCTGTGGCTTGGCAGGGCTGCATCATCAGGGGGGAGTTATCAAAGAGCAGTCAACTGAGTTCATGATAGAGGCAGCCCCTGCTCTCCTCACTCAGAGATCCACATGGAGACTGGGCTGCCAATTGGTCACATCTGAGCAGGGGGGTCTAGGTCCTCTCCATGCATGGTCCTCCATTGGTGCATCAGTCTCTGCAGGAGCCCCTGGGCTCGGATCTTTTAGCTTATTTGGTCTCCTTCTGGGGCTCCTGTCCCTTTCATGTCCCTTTATTCCCACCCCTCTTTTCTTAGTTCTTTTTCTTAAAAAAAATAAAGAAATAATAGTCCTTATTTGACTTTCATATTTTTTAAAAAAATCTCTTTTCTGCATATGAGATAGCATGTGATATTTAACTTCTTGAGTCTGATTTATTTTACTAAGTGTGATGATCTCCAACTCCATCTACTTTCTTACAGATTATATCCTTTCAATGAATTGTATGACTGAGTAAAATTCTAGCATACAAATATCACATTTTCTTTATTGATAGAAATCAAGACTGATTAAATTGCTTGTCTTTTGTGAATACTGCTGTGGTATATGCAAATACACAGGAATCTCTGTGGTATTCTTGCTTCAATCCTTTCAGACATAAACCTGGGTGTTTTATGGTTATATGGTAGTTTAATTTTTTAATTTTTTTATAAAATTTATACAACTTTCTATAATAGGTGTACTAAAAATAATCTACAAACATATTTCCTCTAGTTTATGTGTGCATGCTCTGTGGAAGGATGCACATTTGTTGGTGTTGCTGCACATTTGTGTATGGGCCTAGGCACAAGTTCATTCTTTGAATTTCTTCCACCTTCTTTGAGACAGGCTCCCTCACTAGCCTAGTATTCAGCAATTAGGCTGGAATAGTTGGACTTGGCTAGCGAGACCCAGAGATCCTTCTGTTTCCTCCATTAGTGCTAAGATTAGAGTGTGCCAGCATGGCTAACATTCTCATATGAATGCTGAAGACTGAACTGATGACCTCATGTATATGAAGTGAGACTTTACTGAAAGACTATCTTTCTAGTCCCCGACATCACAGATTTTAGTCCATGATTATGTCCCATAAGACATAAATTTTCAAACTTCAATTGCTAAGAATTGCACTGTGGTAGTATTACAGTGATTTCTAGGCTGGTTTGAGTCAATTGAACACAGGAAAGTGACAAAGCCATCCTATCCAAGAGTAAATGTTGACAGTGTGTGAAGAAAATGTCTGCCATAGGTTTCTCCCTCTGAATGGCCATTATCTGAAGATTTTCTACAAAGACTATTACCACTGAGATTAGCTAAATCTGCTTCCTTGATCCAGCCATCAACACTGCCTAAAAGTTTATCTATACGCAGTAAAAATTCAGCTCTGTATAATAAATACACTGAGCTTCCAAATAAATAAAGCAGAAAAAAAAAGACTTGCTTTGTGGCAGAATATGTGATGTGTTTTGAAGAAAGGTCTATAAACTACTGCGCAGAATGTATTAAATCCATTATATCTATGGAGCTGAAACTTTGTTTTGAGCTTTGGGGAACTGGATATTTTATCTATTAAAAAGTATGGGATATTGAAGTCACCAATTATTATTGCATCTGAACATATTGTCCCCATCTGTTTGCTTAGTTTTACAATGTTGGGTGTATTATGCAGGGCATATATACTTATAATCACTATATCCTTCTGATGGATTTTTTCTTTTATTAAATATTAATAAAAGAAAATTACTTTTATCTCTCTGACTAATTCTAATCCAAAGACTGTTAGACAGCCATCCAGCTTTGGCTTTTGTTTGTTTGACTGATAGTTTGTTTTTTGTTCCATTTGCCTGGAAAATAATTTCCTGTCATTTTATTTTCAATCTGTTGGTACTTAACAGTAAGATGAGTGTTTGGAAAAAGAAAAACATAACCTTGTTTTTTAATTCATTCATTCATTCTACAACTTTAAAAAGTTATTTTTTTTGAGAATTTCATACTATGTATTGGCTCATATTCACCCCACTCTCCTAAGTCCTCACCGAACTATCCCCAATTTCTCACTTACCCATTTTATGTCCTCATTTAAGAACAAAAAAACAAAAACCAATCAATTCCCATTGTGCTTCCTCTGGTACACTGACCATGCTCTAGCCTCATTAAAAAAAACAAAACAAAACAAATCAATTCCATTGTGCTTCTGTAATGCCAGGTTCACAGGACACTCACAGACCCCAAAGAGGTGATTGATGCAATAGCAAGAGAGCTTTATTATGAGAGCAATCAAACTCTCAGCAGTAGAGAAATGGGACCTTGAGCTCTGAGTGAACAAGATTTTTTTTTCATATTTCCATTTACTTTTATTTTCTTTTTTTAAATTTTTAAAAAATTTTTCTTATTAGTTACATTTTGTTAACTCTGTATCCCAGCAGTATCCTGGTCCATCATTCTGTCCCAATTCCACCCTCCCTCCCTCATCTCCTCCCTGCCCCTTTCCAAGTCCACTGATACAGGAGGACCTCCTCTCCTTTCATCTGACACTGTTTTATTAGGTATCTTCAGGACTAGCTGCAAAGTCCTCCTCTGTGGCCTAACAGGATTGCTCCTCCCTTTGGGGGTGGGGAGGTCAAAGAGCCAACCATTGAGTTCCTGTTAGAAATAGTCCTTGTTCCCTTTACTATGGGAAACCAATTGGTTACTGAGCTACCATGGGCTACATCTGAGCAGAGGTTCTAGGTTATATCCATACATGGTCCTTTGTTGAATGTCAGTCTCAGAAAAGACCCCTGTGCCCAGATATATTTGGTCCTTGTGGAGCTCCTATCCTTCCACATCATCCCCTTCTTTCATATGATTCCCTGCACTCTGCCGAGGGTTTGGTTATGAGTCTTAGCATCTGCTTTGAAACACTGCTAGGTAGAGTTTTTCAGATGCCTTCTGCAGGAGATTCCTGTCATACGTTCAATGCATATCCCATTTGTCTTCTAAATGAGGATTGATCATCTTACCCCGTGTCTGCTTTCTTGATTATCTTTTTTAGGTGTATAAATTTCATTCTGTTTATCATATTTTATAGGTCTATATAAGCGAGTATATACCATGTTTGTCTTTCTCCTTCTGGGATACTTCACTCAGAATGATCTTTTCTAGATCTCACCATTTGCCTGCAAATTTCATGATGTCCTCCTTTTTGATTGCTGAGTAGTATTCCATTGTATACCACAATTTCTATATCCATTCCTCCATTGATGGACCTCTGGGTTGTTTCCAGGTTCTGGCGATTATAAATAAAGCTGCTACAAATATGGTTGAGCAAATGTCCTTTTTGTGTACTTGAGCAAATTTTGGGTATATATTTTTAGCAGTAGTATAGCTGGATCTTGAGGAAGCACTATTCCTAATTGTCTGAGAAAGCGCCAGATAGACTTATACTTATACCAGTTTACATTCCCACCAGCAGTGGAGTAGGGTTCTCCTTTCTCCACAACCTCTCCAGCATGTGTTGTCACTTGAGTCTTTCTTAGCCATTCTGATGGATGTAAGGTGAACTCTCAGGGTTGTTTTGATTTCAATTTCCCTAATGGCTAATGAGGTTGAGCATTTCTTTAAGTGTTTCTCTGCCATTCTATATTCCTCTACAGAGGGTTCTCTGTTTAGCTCTGTTCCCTGTTTTTTAATTGGATTACTTGGTTTGTTGCTTTTCAGCTTATTTAGTACTTTATATATACTGGATATTAACCCTCTGTCAGAAAAAGGGTTGGTGAAGATTCTTTTCCAATCTGTAGGCAGTTGTTTTGTTTTGATGACGGTGCCTTTTGCTTTACAGAAGCTTTTCAGTTTCATGAGGTCCCATTTATTGATTGTTGCTGTTAAAGCCTGTGCTGTTGGTGTTCTGTTCAGAAAGTTGTCTCCTGTGCCAATGAGTTCTAGGCTGTTCCCCACTTTTTCTTCTAAGCTGTTTAGTGTGTCTGGTTTTATGTTGAGGTCTTCGATCCACTTGGACTTTAGTTTTGTGCAGGGTGATAAATATGGATCTATTTTCATTTTTCTGCATGTAGACATCCAGCTGGACCAGCACCATTTGTTGAAGATGCTGTCTTT
>REGO01000733.1:407135-438947 GCA_010120015.1 Rhombomys opimus | reverse complement strand
GCTGAGCCTGATGGGCAACTTTTGGGCAGGGTGAATGGAATTTTATGTAAGAAGTGGGAAATAGTAAGAGCTGGAGAGGACAGTGTCTCCACAAGGAGAGCAACAAAACAAGAAAATTTGAACACAGGGAACTTCCCAGAGACTCATACTCCAACCAAGGACTATTCATGGAGATAACCTAGAATGGGGTGACCTTTTCTGAGGCACACAATCACAATGGCTAATGCATATAATCACAATGCCTATTTTTTCTAAACCACATCTGAAACATTGGGTAAAATTTTCCCACCAGATTTCCAACCAATTCCCATTGTTTATTGCCAGGGAATTTGTCTCCAGTTTCTATTAAGCATTTATTTTATTATATTTCCTGGAAGCTGTTGCTAGGAGAGTTAACTTTGTTTTCTGCCAGGTGTACATTCTGTGGTGTTTCCTGGTACCTGAATTTAGTTCCCAGTCAAGATCTTTATTTCAAAATGGAGTTATATTCAGGCTTACTTAAACTCTTCACTTCCTCTGGTAGATTGACCAAGCTCTAGTGGATAACTCCATGCCAAAGAGTATGCTTCTCAGAAATAAATAAATAAGGAAAAAATAAAATAAAAATAAGGTTGTTTGGTTGTGATTTCCTATGAAGTTTTATAGCTCGTATAAATAAATTTATGTATACAGAACTTAAGCCTGAGATTGTGTCCTTCCACTTAGGTTCTCCATTCTCTCCATCTTATTCTCAGTATGTACAATACCAACATTTTAAAAATATGCTTACTTTTTCATTTATCAAGATTAAGAATTATTAGTAATTACAATAAATTATACCCATTAAAGGCAAAAAGGATACATAGGGCACAATTTACTTCCTTCTCAAATTTTATTATTTTATTTAATTCTTCAAAACAAACATTGGCTCTCAAGAAGTAAGTTTAGATTACTTTGAGCTTTATGGGAATGTTTTCATATAACCTCTGAAGAAACATTGAAGAGCAAGTATCAGTACTGAGATTACAGAGCTAAGTCCATAAATGATTCCTGGCTTTGTGATAAAAAGTTGGTGATAACAACCACAGAAAATTTATTCTTCACTAATTTTTCAAATTAAAAAAATAATAATAACAACAGTTTTGGGGCTGGAGAAATGGCTTTGTGTTAAGAATACTTTACACTCTTCCAAAACACCTGAGATGGATGTCCTGTGTCCCATAGAAACTCTCAATGATCTGTAATTTCATTCCCAGAGGATCTTGTGCCTACTTCTGGCCTCAGTGGGCACCAAACATATATATGATACACAGGTATACATGCAGACAAAGTATAAATATATATGAAATAGAAACAGTATCCATAACAGATCTGTGAGATGTTAGCCCAGCTGCAGGAGATTTGAGTTCCAAATTTCATTTATTATATACCAAAAGGGAGAGCAGTAAAAATTTTGATGGTATCTTAAAAACTATTAAACATTTATAACAAACCCATGATAGACAGTTATACATACTTTACCAAAAAATGTAAACTTAATAAGTGTTTCAATATGAAAAGTTTAATTTTTGTAAAGGAACATATTCCTAACTATTCTCCCAGAAGCATGCCCCAAGATGTCAAAATGACTTGACAAATTGGTCACCCAACAAGTCCCAAAACAATTTGGAAGAGCTTTCAGCAAACTATATGTCATAAGCTGTGCCATAGGCAACTTCTAGACCCTTCCTTGATCTTTACCTCCCTTTGAGAACAGAATCCTTTGACTATCCTAGGGTTATTTTAAAACTTGAAAGACTTAAAGAGATATGTGTAAAATGTTGATTGACTCATGAAATCACAAAAGAATGTGAACATCATTGTACAAGGAAAAGCATCAGAGAAATAAAGTGAGGAAGACAGTAATTTCACCCTCTCTGAACCACTACCTCTGTTGGGCTTAGCTATCCATCATCCTTGAATTAACTATACTTCATCCTTGAAGGATGACACCAGAAGTATCACTTGTGAATGATCAAAAATATATTGACAAATATGCAAATTACATAAATTTCATGATATTTCACAAAAATAAATATGCATATTTCATTTTGCTATAAGGAGTGTCTGTGTGTATGCATTTGTATGTTTGTGTGTGTTTAAAAGGCCCCTCCTGAGCCTTTTTAAAAAAGTCTTAGCCCTAGGGAACAAACTCTATAGATCCCTCATATATGTACAAATATATGTATACATAGATTAGATAGATAGATAGATAGATAGATAGATAGATAGATAGATAGATAGACAGATAGATAAAATTTAGCACAATGGGCCCAAGACTCTCACAGACCATACTTGAACTTCTAAGAAGATTTCATTCATCATGTGATTTATTGTGTTTTTAAGCACCAATATCATATAACTTCAATTTTTTTAATGTGCTATTTATGGATCATTTTATTAGAGGGTAAAATTAATCAAGTGAAAAGTTTATATTTAATGGGTACTTCAACTATAAAAAATAAAACTAACAATTTCTATCTAAGAATCTCGATCTGGGTAAAGGCAATGTTCTGTGGCTTGGTGTTTTAATCTATTTTTCTTGCAGTGCACATTATTTAATCTCTTATTTACCTACTAAATTTTGTTGCTATTCCAAAGTGACTGAGCATTGAAAAGAGAAGTGTTTGTGAGCAAGAAATTAACTAAATTTTGAATGAATTTTTTCATTGCTCTTTATAATTATTAATTTTTTAAATTATGGATAAAATTTGTTTTTGCCAACTGTAAATTTCTGGAAGTCTCTTACTATTTAACTGTAAAAAAAGAACACATGAAGAAAGTGCTGTATTGCCATTTAGTATCTTGCCTTAGCTTTCAGGATCCCAGTTCTAAAGCAATTTTCCCAGGAAAGCTGAGCAATCTTTTTCTCTTAAAAAGAAAAGTGAAATCTAATAGTTATAGATAGAAAAGAAGTAAACCAGTTTTGTTTCTGTCTGACACTCATAAAAAACATCCTTTGTGTTTCTTTTTTGCTGGCTAAGGCCATGGTGCCCATCAGAAAGCAAAATCCCAAGGTGAGAGGGGGCATGGAACAGATCTTAGAAAGAGGAAATACCTTTTGCATGACTGAATAACACTCATGTCCAGATAAAGTACATTTTATTTAGTCATTTGCATGAATTCACAAATTTAGAGGATCTTTTCTCCATCAGAAATATGAATTCACTATGCTCATATCAGGAGCTATTTTTGAAAACACAGTATTTTTCTTAGTTTTATGAAAACGAACATAGACATGAACAAAGACATAAACTTTTCTTACTATATGAAGGTTTTCTCTTGTTTGTAAAGGTTTGGATGGGTGTGGGCATGAGGCAGGGTGTTTGTGTGTACATGTGTTTGCACTGGGCAGTGGGGGATGAAGGTAGAAACCAGAAGTTGACATTCAGTCCTTTCTCTATCATTCTCCATCCTACTTGTGATATGGTCCCTCACTAAACCTAAACTTCACCAATTAGCTAGACTGGAATCAGTCTATCTCCATCTCCACAGCACTGGTATTATATGTGCATAGCTACACTCCCTACTGTATGTGTGGAGGCTAGGAATCTAGGCACACTTATTTCATGCTTGTGAAGGAAACAATTTCTCACTGAGCCATCTATCCAGACCATATTTTTTCTCTACTTACGCATTTCTGCCAATAATCAAACCTTTCCTAACATATTAAAAAACTCAGAGAGAAAGAGAAGGAAGGAGAGAGAGATGGAGAGAAAGAGAGAAGAGGGGAAAGATGATGGTGATGATAGATGATAGATAGGCAGATAGACAGGCAGGTAACTGGATAGATAGACAGATTAATTATATATAGATTACAGAATCATGAAAGTATTTTTCCAGCTGTTAATTATATCAATACTAAAAGAAATCTTACCATTTTAATATCTTGTCCACAAAACAAATTTTTATCACAATTACTGTAACAAATTTTTATAACTTGCATATGTTAATTATTTAAAAGTATTTCTATTTTTAATTTAATTTAATTTTATTAATTATACTTTTTCACTTTGTATCCCCCCATAAGCCCCTCCCTCCTCCCCTCCCGATCCTACCCTCCCTCCCCTTCTTCACACATGCCCCTCCCCAAGTCCACTGATAAGGGAGGTCCTCCTCTCCTTTCTTATGATCTTAGTCTATCAGATCCCATCAGGAGTGGCTGCATTGTCATCTTCTGTGGCCTGGTAAGGCTGCTCCCCCCTCAGAGGGAGGTGATCAAAGAGCAGGCCAATCAGATTATGTCAGAGGCAGTCCCTCTTCCCATTACTATGTAACCCACTTGGACACTGAACTGCCATGGGCTACATCTGTGCAGGGTATCTAGGTTATCTCCATGCATGGTACTTGGTTGGAGTATGAGTCTCTGGGAAGACCCCTGTATTCAAATTTTCTTGTTCTGTTGCTCTCTTTGTGGGGTTCCTGTCCTCTCCAAATCTTACTATTTCCCACTTCTTACATAAGATTCCATGCACTCTGCCCAACAGTTGGCCATAAGTCTCCCTGTCTGCTTTGATAGTCTGCAGGGCAGAGCCTTTCAGAGGCCCTCTGTGGCAGCTTTCTAGGTAGTTTCGTGTTTTCTTATTCTTCTGATGTCCATCCTCCTTGCCTTTCAGGATGGGGATTGAACATGTTAGTCAGGGTCCTCTTTCTTGATTAGTTTTTTTAGATGTACAGATTTTACTAGGTTTATCCTACACTATATGTCTATATGAGTGAGTATATACTGTGTGTGTCTTCCTGCTTCTGGGACAGCTCTTTTTTTTTGATATTTTTTTTTATATTTTTTCTAGTATGTCTAGGGTATATTAAGCAAATTCTTTCTAATAAATAGCTTCAAATATTTTGTTGATAAGTGATACTTTGTCTTTCAAATGAATTATATCCTTTCTGTGAATTTGTTATATTCCAACAAAATAATTTAAATTCAAAATTGTTTTAATAATTCCAGTTGCAAGAACTGAGTGAAAAGAGAAGCACAAAGATCTTGAAGCAGTTGCCTGAATTTGAGTATCATTACAATATTTTCCAAGAATCTCAAATTTTTATTACTTTAGAACAGCAAGAGAAAATAAAGCTCCCATAAATAGCAATTTGTTGAATAGCTGGGTATATACTGGACAGTATTAATGTGTCAGTGTTTGAAAATAATCCATTATTTCCACTCTTGGAGGATGGATTACAATATAATAAAATAAGAAATTAATTATAAGATTATGTACAATGCATCAGGAAAATATGAATGATTATAAACATTAACTCTGTAGATAGAAAAGATTCAAAAGTAAGGAAAATATTGATGTCTTATTTTTGAGTCTATAAGTAAAAAGTAAAAGTAGGAAAGGAAAGATTGAATGTAGATGAGCAGAAGCACATATCTGAAGTCATATTCCATAGCATGTAGCATCAGGTCATTCTTTTCCTATTCTGAGAAGAGCCTGATGAAACTGAAACAGATGAGGTAAAGAACGAAGTAGAAAAAACTTAGTTGTTTGCAAGATAAAAGAATGAGAACAGTTCCCAAAATGGGAGACTATAACAAAGGAATTTGAAAAGGGATATGCTATCTTTGGAAAAACATCACCCTACTGGGGGAAGGGTGGGTTTGGAGGAGAAAAACACTACAGAAAGAGAGATATTCCAGAGCATAGTTACAATTGAGAAATAAGTTAATAAATAAAAACAGTTACAGTAAAGTACCAAAAATATAGTGCCAGGCATAGCCATTCTCTTCCCTCTATTTTAAGTCCTTAGTGACCTCAACATCAGAAAAATGATACTTATAATATAGGAAGCTTTCGGTATTTGAGACTGAATGACTTGCCTCTTTGTATTCCTCTAAAACTTCATGAGTCAGGCCCCACACTGAATTTCTGTCAGCATTTTTGTCTTTGAAGTTCCTACCAGATTGTCTCATGTATTTTAACTCAGCTTATAGCTCACAGCTTCAAACTCTTCCTTTGAACACTCAAATATCCATCTTTCTGATTCCCAAGCATTCCTCTTTCAAACCAGATCCAAAGGCCTAAGAATCACATGGTCAAGTTTTTCTTGGCAACAAGGTGGTTTATCAGACCCAGTTTTCTCTATTAGTTACTTTTCTTGCAACTGTGATTACATTTGTGACAACAGCATGAGGAAGGGTTTATTTTCATTCATGGTTTCAGGGGATTCAATTCATCATGGCTAGGAAAGCATGGCAGTGAGGTAGCTTGTTACATTAAATTTACAGTCAGGAAGCAAGGCATAATGCATGTTTTTGTTGTTCTCACTTTCTACTTTGTCTTTTGGGAAGGTAGCCCATATTAGAAATGGCATTGCCTACAATCAGGGTGGATTGTCCTACCTAAGTGACATTGTCACAATCATATTTAAAGTTGTGTCTCCCAGGTAATTTCTAAATCATGCCCAATTGATAATGAAGTCTAACTGAACAAATAGTCCATCTCCCAAATCTGATACCCTCATCCTCAGCTTCCTAAATCCAAATACTAACTTATCTGTTGTTGCACAAGTGGCAGAAACTGCTTCTATTACACACTTTCCAACTGCAGACAGTAGATGAGGGACAAGAAATCCTATCCACTAGGAAGACAAGGGAGTTAGCATAGCCTTGCAGCTCAGAGTAGGCTTTCTGTGATGAAACTTGGTACCCAGAAAAAACCCAAAGGCCTCTTTTTCTACTCTGAAGTTCACAGTTTATCAGCCCTGGCATTAGGCAGAGACTTGTGAAATATTCAGATGTACTTCTTCATCCTCACCAGACTTGGAGTGACCCTGAGACACACCATAGACTGTAGTGGCTGTGCGAAGTACATGTGACCCACTTAACACCTTGATCAATAACATTGTTTAAAACTTGGCCATTGTAAAGTAGGCAAGTCTCTACTTATTAAGAATAACATAAGGTATTTATCTCAGCATTTTTATCTTTAAACTCAGTGCTGGCTTGTGAATAAACAGAGACTGGGTACAGCATTCCAAAGTGGCAGACTAACATCTGTGGATCAACCCTTACGCCAATGGAGGTCACAAGGCTCCAGGGTTTCAATTTCTATTCTACCAATACCATTTGTGGCTGCATCAGTAGATTTAAGTGGGACAATCATAGCAGTAAGCACATCCCACAACAGTGTGGACCTTTGTCCCACTTTAGGGCAGTGCTGGTTTTGTTGATGGTGAACTTGAAATTTGACACAACTTGGTGGTGGCCACATTATGACAAAAGAATTTTAATGCTGCACCCCCCCCCCAGTCACACGCAACAGGATTCTGTGCAAAGCTGAGAGAACTACAACAGTAATTGACCATATAGAAATAATAAATAATAATAATAACCAATCATATATAGTCAAAAGGAAACACTTAGGAATGGATTTCCATTTCAGGATATATATCTGACTCATGCTACTAAGTACGGATTTGAGATGCATTTAGCTGGATATCTCTTAAGTGATAGCATCCTAACAATACATTGACAAGCAAATATCTATGAACTCAGACCTAGATATAGATGCCATGGAGTGCTGAAACAGTGGAAGTAACTATTGACTCAGACAAAATAACCAACCTGCTTAGAATTTATGAAAAGAGAGGCAGGAATAAGCTCCTGTAATAAAGAATATAATATGTGCCAAATCTGTCAGTGCTTTGACAATACCACAAACCAAAAAGAAGAAAAAATATATTAAAGAAATGATGAGTCATGTAACAATAAGAATAAAGTGCTAGAAATGGACCCAATAATAATCAGCATGAATAGATAGAGACTTTAAAAAGCTGCTCTAAGAAAACTTAATGAGCACTGATGAAATGCAAAAAAGAGAAAAATTTAATATTCTAATAGAAAGCTGTAACATAGCTTGAAGCAGCATAAAATCTTGTAGCTGAAAAAATAGACTAAACAACAGTAAAACCCTCCTTACTCTTATACATGTAACTACCTTCAAATATAAAAATCTCAGTCAAAAAAATAAAAAGTGGGTCCTATCCTCATATTCTATGAAGGCTGGCTCTGGATAGCTGATTTTTCTTATATAAAGCATGGGCACAACCTGACAATTTGCTATTTTTAGAAAGGCCTCTCTTTTAGTAAATATTTCCAGGCACTGTTCTAAGATCAGAAACTACAGAATGAACTACTTGGGGCCATGCCTTGTTAATCTTTTAAATCAGAAGAATCATGGGAAGAGATATGCAAAGTGAGCAAAGGCTTATAAAATGCAAGCCTGTCAATCTAAACAAAGAACCACCTACTTTATTCCCTTCAGAAACCATTTCCTCCTTCTCTTACACTCAATAGTAAGGGAAGCCCCATAAAATAATTTGGGACTCTTGAGTAGTTTAATGTAAGGAGCACACCACCCACTTCCAACACACATGACTTGAACTATTGTTTTGCTTTTGTTTCCTCAGCATTTTGTCATCGGGGTATACCTTTTTTCATTTTAATTAAATTTTTATTTTTATATTAATTACAGTTTATTCACTTTGTATCCTAGCTGCTAGCTGTAGTACCCTCCCTCCTGTCCTCCCAATTCTACCCTCTCTTCCTCATCTCCTCCTATGTGCCTCTCAAAGTTCACGGATAGGGGAGGTCCTCCTCCCTTTCCTTCAGAACCTAGCTTATCTGGTCTCATCCATACTGGCTGCATTGTCCTCCTTTGTGGCTTATCAAGGCTACTCCCCCATCCAGGGGAGTAGGTCAAAGAGCTAGCCACTAAGTTCAGGTCAGAGACAGTCCTTGTTTCCCTTACTAAGGTACCCACTTGTATTTTACTGGCTATTTTTACCTATGTTTTTATAAGGGAAATTGGTCAGCAAATGTGTTAACTTCCTGTTTGATTTACTCACTAATCTTTGTTGTTTAACATGCAAAAATGTACTTTCTGGAGTTCCTATTGATGTTTATTTTTTTTTTCCTTTGTTACAATAATAAGATAAAAGCAATTGTCCCTTTACTTTATTTCTTAGGGCTTCTTTTGTGGTGTAAAACACTATTAAATTTTTTATTTTGTTTTTTAAATTTTTAATAATTTTTAAACAGAGAATTCTCAATAGAGGAATATCAAAGGGCTGAGAAACACTTAAAGATATGTTCAACATTCTTAGTCATCTGGAAAATGCAAATCAAAACAACCATGAGATGTCACCTTATACCCATCAGAATGGTTAAGATCAAAACCTCAAGTGACAACACATGCTGGAGAGGATGTGGAGAAAAGGGAACCTTCATCCATTTCTGGTGGGAATGTAAACTTGTACAGCCACTTTGGAAATCAATCTGGCACATTTTCAGACAATTAGGAATAATGCTACCTCAAGATCCAGCTATACCACTCCTAGGCATGTATCCAAAAGATGCTCAAGTATACAACAAAGACATCTACTCAACCATGTTCATGGCAGCTTTATTTGTAATAGCCAGAATCTGGAAACAGCCCAGATGCCCCTCAGTTGAGCAATGGATTGAGAAATTGTGGTACATCTATACAATGGAATATTACTCAGAAATAAAAAACAAGGAAGTCATCAAATTTGCAGGTAAATGGTGAGGACTGGAAAAGATCATCCTGAGTGAGGTATCCCAGAAGCAGAAAGACACACAGGGTATATACTCACCCATAATTGGATATTAAACATGTAATATAGGATAAACATACTAAAATTTGTACACCTAAGGAAGCTAATCAAGAAGGAGGACCCTGGGTAAGATGCTCAATTCCCATTCAGAAAAGCAAAGAGGATGGACATCAAAAAAAGAGGAAGAAAACAGGAAGAGAAAAGGACAGGAGCCTACCATAGAGGGCCTCTGAAAGGCTCTACACAGCAGTGTATCAAAGCAGATGCTGAGACTTATGGCCAAACTTTGGGCAAAGTGTAGCGAATCTAATGAAAGAAGTGGGAGATAGTAAGACCTGGAGAGGACAGGAGCTCCACAAGGAGAGCAACAGATCCAAAAATCTTGGCACAGGGAGCTTTTCTGAGACTGATACTCCTGCCAAGGACTATTCATGGAGATAAGCTAGAACCCCTGCACAGCTGTAACCCATGGCAGTTCAGTGTCCAAGTGGGTTCATAGTAATGGGGACAGGGACTGTCTCTGACAGGAACAGATTGGCCTGCTCTTTGATCACCTCCCCCTGATGACCCACAACTATCTAGTGTGCAGAGAATAATAGACTGTGGAATGGATGGCTCTAATTGGAATATATCTGTAACTATTTATATCTATATAATCTATATCTCTCTCATTTATCTATGTCATCTATCTTTTTATCTATTATCTATCTATCTTTTTGTCACCTTTATATATACATTACACTCTCATCTCAAGGGTCAAGAGTCATCTTGAAAGAGCTTGCAGAAAGTTTGCTAGAGCCAGAGGTAGTACATGCCTGCAGCCAAACAGTATTCTCTGGACACAACACACATAAACTCACCCTGCTGCAACTGCATGCACTAGATCTGCTCAAGATTAAGCCAGCTAAAATTACAGCACAGCTGGGGAAGGGGCTTCCGAAATTCCACCTTTTCTGAGGAGCCATTGTAACTGACGGCTTCTAGAAGAGGAAGAATCAATGTTCTTCAAAGACTTGTTCTTTGAGAAGCTGCTTATGCTGCTGGAAAAGATCTTCTACGCACTCATGTAAAGCAGGCACTGAGAAAACCCAGTGCAATACAGTGGCATGGGTACCACGGCTATTTATCTTCCCTCTCCCCCACTGTGTGTATGGTGGAAGGGAAGAAAATGTAAATTAACATATATACAAATAATAAAGAAATATTCCCTGCAGTGGTCACTGTCTGGATTGATTGTACCCTGTTTCTTGGTATGTTATTCAATGCACTGTAAAAGTATAGCCCCTTTGTATTCCCTCTGTAGCTCCTTCCCTCCTCCCCTCCCTCCCTCTTTCCCATCCATGCCCCTTCCCCAGTCCACTAATAGGGGAGGACTTTCACCCCTTTCCTCTGATCCTAGTCTATCAGTTCTCATCAGGATTGGTTGCATTGTCTTCCTGTGTGGCCTGGTAGGGCTGCTCCACCCTCAAAGGAAGGTGATCAAAGAGCCAGCCACTGAGTCCATGTTAGAGACAGTCCCTAATACCCTTACTAGGAAACCTACTTGGAGACTAAACTGCCATGGGATACATCTGTGCATGGGTCCTAGGGTTATCTCTGTGAATAGTCCTTGGTTGCCGTAACAGTCTCAGAAAAGACTGCTGAGCCCAGGGGTTTTTTTTAATTCTTTATTAATTACACTTTATTCACTTTGTATCCCCCCTGTAGTTCCCTTCCTCCTCCTGTCCCAATCCCTCCCTTCCTCCACCCTCTGCATGCATACCCCTCCCCAAATCCACTGATAGGGGAGGTATTCTTTTATTTCATTCTGATCCTAGTCAATTAAATCTCATCAGGATTGGTTGCATTGTCTTCCTCTGTGGCCTGGTAACGCTGCTCCCCCCTTAGGGGGAGGCAATTAAAGAGCAGGCCAATCAGTTCATGTCAGAGGCAGTCCCTGTTCCTATTACAAAGGAACCCACTTGGATATTGAACTGCCATGGGCTACATCTGTGCAGGGGTCTTAGGTTATCTCCATGCATAGTCCTTGGTTGGAGTATCAGTCTCAGGAAAGATCCCTCTGCTCAGATTTTTTGGTTCTGTTGCTCTTCTTGTGGAGTTCCTGTCCTCTCCAGATCTTGCTGTTTCCCACTTCTTTCATAAGATTCCCTGCACTCTGCCCAAATGTTGCCCATAAATCTCAGCATCTGCATTGATAGTCTGCAGGGCAGAGCCTTTCAGAGGTCCTCTGTGTCAGGCTCCTGACTTGTTCCCTCTTTTCTCCTTCTTCTCTTTGCCTTTCTGGATAGGAATTGAGCATTTTAGCAAGAGTCCTCCCTCTTGATTAATTTCTTTAGGTGTACAGATTTTAGTAGGTTTATCCTATATTATATGTCTATATGAGTGAATATATACCGTGTGAATCTTTCTGCTTCTGGGATAGCTCACTCAGGATGATCTTTTCCAGATCCCACCATTTACCTGCAAATTTCATGATTTCCTTGTTTTTTATTGCTGAGTAACATTCCATTGTGTAGACATACCACAATTTGTCCTGTTGCTCCCCTTTGTGGATCTCTTGTCCTCTCCAAGTCTTTCTCTCTCCCTCTTCTTTCATAGGATTCCCTGCACTCTCCCCAAAGTTTGGTTACAAGTCTTAGCATCTGCTTACTCTGCTGGGTAGAGTCTTTTAGAAGCCCTCTATGGTAGGCTCTTTTCCTGTTCCTTGTTTTCCCCGACTTCCAATGTCCATCCCATTTGTCTTTCTGAATGAGGATTCAACCCAGGGTCCTCCTTGTCACTTAGCTTCTTTAGGTGTACAGATTTTAGTATAATTATCCTATGTTATATGTGTAATATCCACTTTTAAGTTAGTATATACCCTGTGTGTCTTTCTGCTTCTGGGATACCTCACTCACGATGATCTTTTCTAGTTTTCACCATTCACCTGCAAATTTTATGATTTCCTTGTTTTTAATTGCTGAGTAATATTCCATTGTGTAAATATACCACAATTTCTGTACCCATTCCTCCAGTTAGGGACATCTGGGTTGTTTCCAGATTCTGGCTATTACAAATAAAGCTGCCATGAACATGGTCGAGCAAATGTCCTTGTTGTGTACTTGAGCATATTTTGGATATATGCCTAGGAGTGGTATAGCTGGATCTTGAGGTAGCACTATTCCTAATTGTTTAAGAATCTGCCAGATTGGTTTCCAAAGTGGCTGTACAAGTTTACATTCCCACCAGAAATGGAGAAAGGTTCCTCTTTCTCCACATCCTCTCCAGCATGTGTTGTCACTTGAGTTTTTCATTTGCCCATTTTGATGGGGGTAAGATGGAATCTCAGCATCATTTTGATTTGCAGTTCCTTGATAACTGAGGAGGTTGAACATTTCTTTAAGTGTTTCTCTGCCCTTTGATATTTGTCTATTGAGAATTCTCTGTTAAGTTTGTACCCCATTTTTTAATTGCATTACTTGATTTGTTGTTGTTTAACTTCTTGAGTTCTTTATATGTTCTGGATATTAGCCCTCTGTGAGATATAGGGTTGGTGAAGATCCTTTCCCAGTCTGTAGGCTGTTGTTTTGTTCTCATGACAGTATCCTTTGATTTACAGAAGTTTTTCAGATTCATTCAGATTCCATTTATTGATTTTTGATCTTTGAGCCTGTGTTGTTGGTGTTCTGTTCGGAAAGTTGTCTCCTGTGCCGTTCCAACGAATTCCAGCCTCTTCCTGTGGGACATTTTTTTTTTAAATTAGTGATTGTTGTGGAAGGCCTCCATCCAGTTTGCATTATATCACACTTGGTCTAGTGGTCTTGAGTTCTATAAGAAAACAGACTGAGCAAGCCATGATGAACAAGTCAGTAAACAGCGCTCATTTGTGGCTTTTGCATTAGTTCCTGCTTCTGATCTTTGCCCTACTTGAGTTCTTGTTCTGATTTCCTTTGAAGATGAGCTATGATGTGGAAATATAACCCAAATAAATCATTTCCTCCCCAAATTTCTTTGGTCATTGTGTTTCACCATAGCAATAATAGCCCCAGCTAAGGCTATTATATCCACACAATAACTTGTGGATATATATATATGAAAAGGAACTTTTTTTAACTTTTTAAAATTCAGTTTACATCATTGTTGTAGTCCCATCCCTCATTCTCTCCCAATTTCACCTTTCCTCCCTCATCCTACCCCCTCCCTCCTCTCCTTTTCCTCAGAAAAGCAGAACCTATGATAGGGAGAAGTGATCAAAAAGCTGGTAAGTGAGTTCTTCTCCAATGCAATCCCCATTTTCCTTACTGGATCTCCCACTTGATGCCTAAGCTGCCCATCTGCTACATCTTGTACGGGGCCTAGGTCCAGTTCCTGCATGGCCCTTGGTTGATGCTTTAGTCTCAGCAAAACCCTCTGGGCCCTAGTTAATTGGTCTTCTTGTGGAGCTTCTGTCACCTCCAAGTCCTTCTCCCTTTCCTCCCATTGTCCCACAAGTCTCCTTATGCATCACCCAATGTGTGGCTGTGAGCCTCAGAATCTTTTTTGAGATGTTGCTGGGTAGAGCCTCTCAGAGAAAAATTCTGACAGACTCTTGGCTGAAAGCTTAGCATTCATAGTGTCAGGAGTTGGCACTATCTCATAGGGTAGGAGTTTGTTGGACATTCCCTCAATCTCTGCTCTATCTACTCTATCTTTATCTCAGCACATCTTGTAGACAGGGTAAATTGGGAGTCGAAGGTTTTGTGGGTGGGTTGATGTTCTCCTCCCTCTACTAAGAGACTATTATAGTTAGAGGTGTCCTCTTCAGTCTCTATGGTCTCTGCTCCTGAGAGTTTCTGCTAGAACCCCCCTCATAATATCCCAGGAGCCTGCCCTGACTTAAGCCTCTAGCTTATCACAGAAATACCCCTACCCTCAGTTTCTCTTTTTGCTACAGGTCTTTTGTCCTCTTGCCCCGACACTTCCCAGGTCTGATCTCCACCCTCTTAACTCTAAGAAAATAATAGCATTAGGTACTTTCTTGGGGCCTGTAAACTACTCTGGCTTTTGTTCCCATTTGTATTACCAAGTATTAGTTCTGTCTTGTGGCGTGGGCCTTGAATCCAATAAGTAAGCACTTGGTTACACCCATAATATTCATTTCACTGTTGTACTAATGGGCATATCTTACCAGGGAAGTCCTTATTGTAGCTTTCAGGAATCACAACTAGGCAAAGGAACTGAGTACTCCAGTAGCATGCATAGAATTTTCCAGCACTGTTAAATCTCTCCAGTATGGATGAAACTTCCAAGTATGTGGTATGGTAGCTTCAGTAATAATGTGTAACAATTAAGTTCTAAAGGGTAATCAAGAACAATAGCAATAGCCTGTAATGTTTGGGGATGGGACTGTCCATAGAATCCCAGTAACCAACAACTCAAAAAAGGTAAGGCAGTCTGGCACTGGTCTTTGTATTTGATAGCCTATGGTATTTAGCAGAGATCTTCCCCTAGTCCATCATAGAGTAACTCGATTTAAACTACTTTTAAATAAATACGCATATATTTCAATATGCTTCTACAGCAGTATCTCTCCATGCAGATTTTGCCAAATGTGTTCAGTAGTAGCTATTCCTCTACACCTTCTTCTCCACCCTTCCATTCTCTATGTTAATCACCAAGCTTTAGAAAGGTAGTGACTAAAGCCAGTCCAAATTTCTACAACTTGTATCTCATGCATTATCTTACTTTAATAGAAACTCTGCCTTGATGAGCGAATACACAGGACATTTCTTCCTCAATGAGTAGAATTTTTAGCATTGTTGAAATTTTTAAGCACCTAACATATACAGCATCTGAAATGAAACTTTAGCTGTCTGAAACATGTACTCATTATGTTTCCCAGATAAAATACATCTTTTAATTTAATTTAAACCAACTAAGGTGGAAAATAAGGCCTACCTAAAATAGTTAATAAATACATCAACATTATATATCCAGTAAATGATGAATCACAGTTGAATTCACACATCATATTGTACAACCTTCTACTAAAGGGAGTTGGAAATCGAGTGTAAGGAGAGTCAGAATTGGGGGGGGGGCATTTTGAGAAAGATCTGAGCTTGTGAACCATGAAAACCTAACTATTCAATGGTTGTATCAATCTGCATCCCTCCTATCCTGCACTGAACACTGAGCTGAGTCTGGGATTTTGTTCTCATATGGATTTTGGCATTCTAGTCTCAAGTTCTCTTTCTAAGAGTTTAGAAATTGCCAATATAATTCCACATTTAAATTCATGATGCATAGTGAACTGTAGCAGTCCAGATAACACGGGGGCAAGGGACAGGGAGTGAAGGTACCCGGAGGAAGGATGCATCAGATCACTCAATTTCATGCTTTTCTGATATAATTTTACATTATACATTTCTCTGTATGCAACTTTGTGAACTGATATTAGCTGCCTATTACACATTAACTCAATAAAAAGAGCTTAAATAAAATTTAGTATTAGAGCACATTATACACATAGAAGTATATGTTAATTGATTCCAACTATTTTATTATATATCATGACATTAAAGAGCAATAAAGGAGAATAATTAATTTGATCTTTATTTATTTTTATGGTTGAAGGATTATTGGAAGTTTTGAATAACTTGTACATACTGTGATTCCATTCAATAGGAAATGCCAAGGAAGAATTTAGATTTTTTTTATTGTTTATTATTATTAGTGACATTTTATTAACTCTGTATCCCAGCTGTACCCCGCTCCCTTATTCCCTCCCAATCCCAATCTCCCTCCCTCAGCTTCTCTCTGCCCCTTTCCAAGTCCACGGATTGGGGAGGACCTCCTCCCCTTTCGTCTGGCCCTGTTTTATCAGTTATCTTCATGGCTGGCTGCAAAGTCCTCCTCTGTGGCCTAGCAGGACTGCTCCTCCCTTGGGGGGTAGGGAGTCAAAGAACCTGCCATTGAGTTCCTGTGAGAGATAGTCCCTGTTCACCTTACTATGGGAAGCCAATTGGTTATTGAGCTACCACGAGCTTCGTCCGAATAAAGGTTCTAGGTTATATCCATACATGGTCCTTGGTTGGAGAAACAGTTTCAGAAAAAACCCCTGTGCCCAGATATATTTGGTCCTTGTGCGGCTCCTATCCTTAATTTAGATTTTAAGCAAAGCAGAATTATATAAATAGAGACAAAGCCCTTCTATATACAGCTCCAAGTATCAAACTTAATAAAAAGAACTGAAGAGCATCCAAAATAAAGATGTGAAGAGGTGAGTGGCATTCAAGTTATACAAGTGGAATGGATTTTACTAAAATTACTTTTGTGTACTGCCTTTCTGAAAACATAAACCTGGTGTAGACTTATAGCATTTCATTCCCAAATGCTACTAATATTGATTCTTTTTTCTCTTGTGACCTGCTAGCTAAACCTTAAATCTAAGTTTACAGAAGTAGGAAATTTTATAATGGGAAAGTATGGGTCACCTTGTGATTTATAATGGTTTTGTTGACATTATCATAGAATAATAATGTTCCTTTCAGTCACCAGGAAATATTGTTTCTGTAAGGTACAACAACTCAGAGAATGTAGGCAGCATGTGCCCTGGCTTTGACTTTTGTTGTTTTGTTTGTTTTATTTTGCTTTGTTTTGGGACAAGATCTTACTATACAGCTTTGACTGCGTTCAAACAGCATTGAACTCACAGAGATTAGTCTATCTCTACTCTCTGCCCTTTGCCCTCTGCCCCCTGCCCTCTGCCAGGCCTCTGCCTCTGAAGTGCTGATATTAAAGGCATGTGTCATCATACCCAGATAGTGCCTTGACTTTGAGAAACTTATGTTCATTTCAGAAACCAAACCCCTGGAAGGAGCTCAGTAGTGACAGTGTGCATACACAGGAGAGCTGTGTCTTGTTGAGTCTATCCATGGACTTCAATTTTTCTTCTGCCTTAGGTTTGAGCATTAAAAATAGTTGTCAGGGGAGTTCAAGTGTGTGTTCAGAGCATAGAATTTATCTGTGATCTGTGTAAGTTGTTAGTTTTATGAACCAAATGTTCTGGCCAACTGGGCAGAGAATCGGCTTGGAATTTGTTTGGATGTCTGGAAAACTATTCATTCCTAAACACAAACAGAAGAGTAGAACATCAAATTCCTTATGTTCCCTAAATGCTGCAAAAATCTAAGCAAAATTTTATAAAGAAAATAAAAAAAAACCCACAGCAACCTGGCATCTTTAACTTTTTTACTAACTATGTGAAAATAGTGGACCTCAGTGAAGCCTCCCCTTCAAATATTATTACTCTAATAAAACAACTTTGGTACATTTATAGCAGTACTTTATTATGAATTACAGAGAGTAAACTGCCTTTATCACTCTAAAAATCACAAGTACATCTTAGCATCCATATTCCTGATTTTATAAGGCTGCTTTTTAATGTTCATCACTACTCATTACACAATTAAGCTATCTCCCAGAGGTTCTCAATTCATTAGCGTGAATTAGAACAATATTAAGTATGAAACGACAGATATTTCGAAAAAACCTTAAAAATAATACGATAGGAACAGATTAATGAGAAGTAATTAATTTCCTTTTACATTTACAGCTCCCTCAGTGAAAGCAGACAGACCACAAGCATGCATCTCCTAAGTGGTCATTTTGAGTTGCAAAACTGTTAGCACAGCAATATTCTGGGTCCATTTCTCCAACATAAACTCATAAAGGAAACCAGCATTTTGTACTAGATGGAATCTTGAATCAAGTAACAACAGACACCAACCAAGTCCTTCTCAGTCATCCGTATGCCTCAATAATACTTCTATTTCCTAAATGGTGCCTTATGTAATATGATAAGAGAGGAGTTATACAACTAAAGGCTAGTTTACAGTGAAACTGACTATGTATATCACAAAATGCAAGCTAATAATTATTTTAATAATGTTTGGAGGATTTATTATCCTATCTTCAAGCAAATTTCCAGTTTATTTTTGTGAGAATCAGAAGACTTGAAAAATTCTTGTTCATATTTCTCAGGTACCACCTAGTATATCAGCTCTAGTACATGACCTTCTTGATGAATTAAACATATTTTGCCAGTTCTTCTTCTGTGATAACCCAATTTATTATGTCTTTCTCATGATTTCTAATTGTACAATAGTCAGTCACTGTGCATACTTGTACTTCCTTCTATTTTGTGAATCTCTGTTGTCAAAAATAATGTTTGTTTGGAAGAGTAAGCTGTATATAAACTGAGCACCTGAGGAGAGATTCAGAAAGAGGCTAGAGTAAGTGAACATAGAGGAGAAACTATGAAATGTCTAAAATCTTATGCCTGAGAATAAATTCACATGTTACTTTTTATAGTACAGGTATAAGAACAGAATTCACAAGAGACTGACATAGAAAATGCTTGGATTATTCTTCCATAGAAGGAAGTAGAAATAACTTCTCACTGACTATGTCCAACAAAAAAGCTTTCTCATATTGTTTTCTTCACATAGACAAATGAGCTAATTCATACTAATAAACAGAACTCCGTAAATCAATAATTGATTTTTCCTTTGAAAGCACTCTAAATTATCAATAACATGGAGCAAAATTAGACCAAGATCCTTCAAAGTGACTGAGTGCATCTGACATTATTCCATGACAGTGGCAACAAAACCTTTCCTGGAAAATCTCTATGAAATAAAGAAAATATAGCAAGCAAGGCCCATTGGACATTTTTCATAAATCATTATGTTTATAGAAATTTTCTGTACCAATTTATTTTCTGTTAAAAGAAAATATTTAAACCTTTGACAAGAAAAAAATGGTAACAATGTCTTACTTAGAAGTATAGAAAAATTGAAAATTTATGTTTCAGATCAAATGTTGACTGTATTTAAATGGACTCTTTATTTATATACATATGGCTGTTTTTATAGTTTACAATTTATACCACAAGTGAAGATGTAAAAAAAAAGAAACAAAACACATATTTCATCAGATCAGATCACTGAGCTCAGTAAAACAGTATGGATAACAACACATATCATATATATGATACAAAACTAATCTCAGATTTTCAATCTTTTGTTTAAAGGGATTAAATTGCCTCCCAAAGAGAAGGTTATATTCTACATACTAAATACAAAAATTAAGGCTTACTTAAGCTAAAAAACAAAATCAACTTGGCCTTAAGACCCAAAATCATCACCTGGCTCCCACATCGACCATAGAAATTGGAATGAAGCCCACTTTCCTTTTTTTTATATTTTTTTTATTTTATTTTTATCAGTTACATTTTATTAACTCTATATACCAGCCGTGTGCCGAACCCTCATTCCCTCCCAGTCCCTCCTTTCCTCCCTCATCACCACTGTGCCCCTTTCCAAGTCCCCTCATAGGGGGGAACATCCCCCCCATTCATCTGATCCTGTTTTATCAGGTATCTTCATTGAGTTCCTGTTAGAAATAGTCCTTGTTCCCCTCACTTTGGGAAACCAATTGGTTACTGAGCTACCACAGGCTACATCTGAGCGGAGGTTCTAGGTTATATCCATACGTGGTCCTTGGTTGAATGTCAGTTTCAGAAAAGACCCTGTGCCCAGATATATTTGGTCCTTGTGGAGCTCCTATCCTTTCCCCATCAGACTAACTCCCCTTCTTTCTTATGATTCCCTGTACTCTGCCAAAGGTTTGGTCATGAGTCTTTGCTTTGAAAACACTGCTAGTTAGAGGCTTTCAGATGCTCTCAGTAGACTCCTGTCATACGTTCAATGCATATCCCATCTGTCTTTCTAAACGAGGATTAATCATCTTACCCCATGTCCACTCTCTTGATTATCTTTTTTAGGTGTATAGATTTCATTATGTTTATCATATCTTATAGGTCTATATAAGTGAGTATATACCGTGTTTGTCTTTCTCCTTCTGGGATATTTCACTCAGAATGATGTTTTCTAGATCCCACCACTTGCCTGCAAATTTCATGATTTCCTCCTTTTTGATTGCTGAGTAGTATTCCATTGTGTACAAATACCATAATTTCTGTACCCATTCTTCCGTTGATGGACATCTGGGTTGTTTCCAGGTTCTGGCTATTACAAATAAAGCTGCTATAAACATGGTTGAGCAAGAATCCCTTTTGTGTACTTGAGCAAGCTTTGGGTATATACCTAGCAGTGGTATAGCTGGAAGCCCACTTTCCTAAGGTAGACCTTCACAACTTTATAAAATTGTTAGAGATAACATAATAGAAACATATTTTGTTGTTTTAATTTTTTACATAGTAAAATGGGGTACCTACTAGTCACCATACTCAGGACTCTGGACCAAAGAGTGATTTCACAGAGCTCACTGGACATGTTCAGAAAAGCTGCCAGCACAAAAGATCAGAAAAGTACCTCACTGAGGCTGTGTCACTGGAGGTGAGCACAGGAAATATTTGTAAAAGGGCAGAAACAGTGGCACAAAATCTGAGACAGATATTAGCACTAATGTCTCTCCTGTGCGCTCTTCAAGTTACATAACCTATCAAACCAGTTCCTTTAATCTGAGATGGCTTATCTGTGGCTCAAATCATTATCAGGGATTTGGCCAGGAAAACAGAATTAGTCTTTGGAAGAGGTAGGGGATGAAGATCACAGGAGTCACCACCATAAAACCATGATCTTAGTGTGAGACACTTATAGGGGTGGGGTTAGGGGTCAGGGCTAGAAGCTCACAGGGAAGCATTATATCTACAAATAAAGTCAGGTGAAATAAGAAAACAAGATCAAACTTCTCTCTTTATAACAGAAAAAAAGAAAAACAATACAAAAGTGGCTAGAACACCCAGTTCTTTGAGTCATAAAGTCCCCCCCACACACACACACATAGTCGGTAAGTTTGGGCATTAGTGGAATAGTCATTAGGTAGAATGGTAACACTGAAAGCATTCCTCAGGGATATTAAGAGGAAAAATAAATACCTAAACAGTGGCTATTTCCACTAGAAATTAATCCAAATTAACAAGGAATACAAATGATTTCCACATGTACACCAGACATCATAAACTTCCCTGTGACTGTGTATAAAACAGTAGCATATTTGACATAAAAGTCATTTTGCTTACTTCGTGTGCAAAGCATTTCCAGGAAGGCTTCAGTATGTCAGTATGAGCAGTACATTCAGCATCAGACATGTTATTATTTGATTTAAGGTGTCTGGATGAACTGCTTTTTTTTTTTTTCCTGAGGCATGCTGATTCTTTTTCACAGAGGAAACTGATAATATAAATCCAAGTTCAATGGATTGTAACATCTGCTTTATTTGAAAACTTCCCGGTCATTCATTGATGACAGGCCTTCAGGATTCTTGCTCCTGTTGTGGATACTGGCATTGCAGTGGGTTGATGCCAATTTTTGAAGTTTATTGCCAGTATTCCATTGCCTTCTGAGTGGGAAACAAATGTCATAGTAGCTTGAAAGTTCTAAGACATTCCATAGAACAAACCTCAAACATCAAATTCTTCACAAACACTTTCTTTTTTACAATATGATTACATTTAGTTATTATGCATGTGCATATTGGGAACTTGTGTCACAGTGGTTTAACTCAGATGCCACTTCTTGACAGTTACTACAATTTTCTAAGGTCCAGAGAAGACAACAGAAACCAAGGTACAAAGAACCACCCAACAAATGCAAGATCAAACATCAACAGCTGAGTCATTTCAGTCATCCCGACCCCAGATACCTAGACAACAGGGAAAATACACAAAGCTGACAATTAAGACAGTATGACTCTAATGGGGTTCAATAATCTTACTACAGTAGACCCTGAGAAATGCAGTGCAGTTGAAGACAAGAACTTCAAACTAGCAGTTAAGTAAATATTCAAAGACCTTAAAGAGAACATGAAAAGAATCCATCAAAGAAGTATATGAAAAAACAATGGAATGAAATAATGAAAATAGTTCAAGCTAGGAAAATAGAGATGGAATCACACACGCACTCTCTCTCTCTCTCTCTCTCTCTCTCTCTCTCTCTCTCTCTCTCTCTTTCTCTCTCTAATATAAAACTCTAAATGAAAAATTTAGAAATCAAACAAAAACCCCAAAGGTAATCCTCACCAACAGAGTACATACAAGACCTAGAAGAGAAAACCTCAGACATTGAAAATAAGGTAGAAAAAAAAGGCACCCAAGTCAAAAAAAATGCTAAATCTAATGTATACGTTTATATCCAGGCACAAAATATCTCGAAATCTGGGACATTATAAATAGGCCAAATCTATGAATTACACTTATTGATGAAGGAGAAAAAGCTTAAGTACAGAAAATGTTTGCAACAAAATCATAGGAGAATTTTTTTTGTGGCATAAAGGAAAAGGTACAGTGCAAGGTTTATCATGATACAGAAACATCCAGAATACCAAACAGATGGGGTCAGAAAAGAAATTCCCGTGACACATAATAATGAACCGATTTCCCTTCAGAATATAAATGCAAAAACTTCATTAAATATTTGCAAAGCAAATTCAAAAACACATCAAAAATATTATATAACATGACCAACTACCCTTCATTCCAGGGATGCAGAGATGTTTCAACATATGTAAAATCATAAAAGTAATCCACCATATGTAGACTGAAAGACAAAAACCACATGATCATCTCATTAGATGCAGAAAAGACCTTTTAAAAGTCCAGTACTTCTTCATGATGAAAGTTTTGTAGGCAATAGGGATACAAGGGGCATATATCAAAATAACAAAAGTAATTACAGCAAACCCACAGCCAATATCAACAGTAATGGTGAGAACTCAAAGCATTTCCACTAAAATCAGGAATAAAACGAGACTGTCCACTCTCTTCATACCTATTCAACATAGTACTTGAAGTCTTAACTAGAGCAATAAAGAAGGGGATACAAATAGGAAAGGAAAAACACAAAGTACCTTTATTTGCAGATGCTATGATTTCATGTGTAAAAAACCCTAAAACCAAAACCAGGAAACTTCTACACATGATAAATATTTTCATCAAAGGGGTAGATAACAAATTAATGCAATCAGAAGCCTTCCTACATAGGAATATGTATTTTGTACATACAAATGACAACAGACTGAGACAGAAATCATGGAAATATTACCTTCCACAGTTGCCTCAAAAAATATCTTGGAATAACTCTAAATAAGATAGTGATTCATGGCTGCAGCAATCCATGATGGTACTCCTGTGGCTACTCCTGAGTCCACTCTGGTAGAATTTACCTTGACAATGGCCACTCTCAGCTGCTCCATCATAGTATCGAATTCTTCAGTCCAATTACCTAAAATATAGCTAGACAATTGTTTAGAGAGATTTGCAGCATGGGAAACATTCTCATATTGTATGCTAGTGACACAAAGTCCAGCATACTTCCATTGACAGCCAAGTTGAGCGATTTGCCATAGGGTATCAATTTGCTCCTGCATGAGGTCAATCCTCTGACTGAACAACATCAAGTCTCCTTTTAGTTGAGCATTAATTCCTTTTTGTACATCTAGAGCATGAGCTACATTGGCTAAAAGATTATTTTGGGTCTGAGCAGTCTGCATAGTATGACTCATGGCTAATGCCGCGGTGGTAGCTCCAATAGCTGTCAATGAGATGGCAGTAACAATGGCGGCTGTAATTCCAAGATCCCTTTTCTGTCTGAAGAGAGTCATAGTGTGAGAAGCATCAACAGGCACAGGCACCCAGCGAGGCATGCGAGTAACCAGGGCATAGCTAAATTCACTAGCATTCCAGCATTGGGGAAAAAAGCAAGTGTCATTACCACAATTACTTGGCTCTATCTGGCTAACAATGAATAGAAATGGGCGTTATAAACAAACAGGTGTGGACTTACAGAAATATTATGAGAAGCCTTAACCCCCTCGTTGGAATATCCTGCATCAGTTCTAGAACTAGCAGTGGTGGTGTCCGAGGTCTAAGTAGGTTCAGGAGACCATTGCCCCCAGGGGTGAGACTTGCTCCATGATTTCCTCCACTTTTGAAATCATTTAAGGTTCTTAAATTATCTTTTTTTTTAATTTTTCATCGATTACACTTTATTCATTCTGCATCCCCCATAAGCCCCTCCCTCCTTCCCTCCCGATCCCACCCTCCCTTTCCTTTTTGCATTCATGCCACTCACCAAGTCCACTGATAGGGGAGGTTCTCCTCTTCTTTCTGATCTTAGTCCATCAGTTCACATCAAAAGTGGCTGCATTGTCCTCTACTATGGCCTGGTAAGGCTGCTCCCCTCCCCCCCCCCAGGGGGAGGTGATCAAAGAGAAGACCAATCAGATTATGTCAGAGGCAGTCCCTCTTCACATTACTATGTAACCCACTTGGAGACTGAACCCACTAGGAACATAGCAATAAAATGACTCCTAACAATGTTCTGATACACTCATAACTCAGTATCTTGTTTAGCCATCATCAAAGAATTGTCCTCCTGCACAGAGTCCCACAGCTGAGCAATGTGTAAAGACTGAGAGACCTTGGGACACCTCAGACCTTAGAACTCTATGTGGGATGTCTCTACCCTACCAAGCAAGAAGTAGCAAAGAGAACTCTGCCACGTGTCCAGACTGATCTTTCTGTCCTTCCCAGTGTTGGGAAGATTGGAAGGGAGGTAGAAGTGTATAAGAACCCTAAATAAAGTAGGTTTGTTAAAAAAATTTTAAGCCTGTAAAGTCCTGGTGCTGAGAGGAGAAGTAGACACAAACCCCCATCCCAAACCCAAAAGTTACCTCCAATTGACAACTGCTTGCAAAGGAAGCATTTCTCCAATGGAGTTTTGCTGAGTATATAAACCACACGTAAGGGCAGGCCCTATATCCAACAAAACATGGCCAACACAAAACAAATAACAGTATTTTTGTATAGATTTTGTTTCATAGTGCTTGTTTGGGCATTTATTACCTAATGGGTGTTTTGGTTGTATAGCATTGTTTTAGATTATGTGTTTTATCCTTTGTGTGTGTGTGTGTGTGTGTGTGTGTGTGTTTGCTCTCAAGCACATGTGCACACACATTTGTATGCCTGTGTATGCTTCTCATGCTTTTCCCTTTTTCTGTTTGTTTTGTCTTATTCTGTTCTGATTGGGTTGTTTGTTTGTTTTCTAATGAAATAAAGAGATAGAAGTCATGGAGTTGGGTGCATGGAGTTGGGAGGTGGTGAGAATTCGGGAAGACTTAAGGGAGAGGAAAAACCATGATCAGAATATATTGTTTAAAAAAAAGTGTTTTCAATAAAAAATAAAAATTAAAAAAAACTAATAATATGCTAATATAAAAAAATTAAATGATTGTGTCGAGTGAAGTAGATAAAAAAGAAAGATGACTATGTTTTTACTAGTAAAACATTTTCAAAAATAATTTCTCAGAAGACAGTAAAATATTGGTAACTAGAAGACTGAAAGGGTGATGTGAAATGCAGGAAGTTTAACTGCATTGCAATTACGTAGGAGGAATAAACGTACTGTTTCACAGCACACCAGAGTGATGAGAGTTTGTGACATTTGCTTCATTTCATATAAAGAAATGAAAAAAAAAACACTCAGATTCCACACACAATCAATACTAAAAAGATATGCAAACTTCTATGATTCTGTCTTCAGTATTACATATTGTGACACACATGCTGAAATTTCAAACTTTACCCATGAAAGTGTGCAATAATTAGAAGCTGGTTAAAAATGAAACACACCAAAGAACTTGAATATGTGTCAATTTAGATTATCCATGTAAGAAAGAAGGATTAAGAAAAAAGCAATCAAAAGCTGAGAGATTAGAGGTGCACCTTCCAGAACACCAGGGTTTTTCTAGTGGGAATATGAAACTAGGAAGAGAGGAGAGTGTGGAGAACAATGTCTTCAGTAATGAAGGAAACCTTTCCAGAATGGTTTTAATTAACCTATACATGTAAGGTGCTCAATGACCTCAACTCAATTAGTTAAGACATAAATACAGACACTAAAGTTATATAACCTGAAAGAAATGTGTAGCTAAATGTGCAATTAGTTCTGCAAGATATCTACCTCACTAGTGACAGAATTAAAAGCAAAAAATTCAAACCCCCAAACTTTGAACTTGACCATAGTGGCTTCAGAGAGAACTCCAAAAAAGCAAAATGCAGCTACTTTTATTAAAATAAAGCATTATTTACATTCAAATCATTTATCAAATTAACTAATATCTTTAAGAAAAATAAAATTTGGCATTGTTTAGTTAATTTATAATTTAAGTTTGAAATTTACTGTTTCGTGTGTATACATTTAATGCATTTCTTCTACACAACATGCTCCAGTTTGTCCTCACTACCATTCATGTCAGGTTAGTAACTACTTATATGAGATGCCTGGGAGTGACCAGTCCTCTTCAGCTGGAGATGATGTCATTCGTCCTTCACGATGCAGGTTGTTTGTTTCCCTTCTGGAAAATATTCCTCATTCTTGAGTCAGCTGGCCACAGTGCTTTCTTCTCCGACCTATTTTTCTGTATGAAGACATATGTGCTTGTATGGTATGTACTTGAGTGTGCAGGTGTTTACCTGTGAGGTCTGTAGAAACCAGTGGTTGATAGCAGGATGATTTCCTGAAACACTCCTCCACTATATTTTGAGAGAACATCTCTTGCTGAATCTGGAGCTCATCATTTCTACTGTTAGCTGAACACCAAGAACCCCAGAACTAACTGTCTCGGCTCCATGGAAGCATGGAGCACTACCTCAGCTTGCCGTTACGTGGGCCCTTGTGATCAGAACTCAGGTCTCTTCACAGCTGTCCAGTCTCCTACCCTCAGCACTTTCTTAATAACACTGGGAGGCTGAATTTTCTTTATATAATAATTCTGCTTAATAACCTTTGTTCACTAATAGTCATACTATATTTACAGAGCAGATCTGCTTGTGGGAAAGCTGCATTCTAAAAACAGGTATTCCTCAATGTAAAGATATCTCAGATTTTATGCTGAGAAATGAGGAAAGAACTTAAGGTAAGCTTCTTCTTATAGAATTATTTGACTAGAACAATATCCTAAATTATAAACACCTGTGCACCTTTATCATCAAGTGAATACTGATAGAATTCAGAGGTGATTTGAAGTTATTTCACCATTTATTCATTAGAATTTCATGAACATTTAAATTTCAAAAAATAAAACACAAAAATATGCGTGAGCTTTAACTCTTTATCACTGGAAACATCACAAAAACTGTTAATAGACAGAAAATCATTTTAAAAATCTATCTCTCTTTGAGTCAGATAAGATGGACTTTATGAGAAAATTAAAACTTTCCTGAATCCATTTTACTTTAAAGCAAATTAACTACTGTGTTTTGAATGTGCATTTTGTGATGATAAATTGGAGAGTTTGTACTTCAAAGATGAATTCCATGTTTTAAAATAAAATTCTGCAGTTGATAAATTTATTCAGCAAAGCACCAGGATAAAAAATTAACAGACCAAATCCAGTAGCCTTTCTATATACAGAAGACAAACATATTGAGAAAGAAATCAAGGAAAAATCCCATTCACAGCAAGCTAAACATAATTTTCCCTTTCTACATCTTGGTTATATCACTCAGTGTGATATTTTTCTAGTTACATCTATCTACCTGCAAATTTTATGAGTTCATTTTCTTTACAGATGAACAGTAGTATTCTATACTGTATATGTACCACATTTTCATTGTTCGTTCAGCAGTTTCAGGACATTAACACTGTTTCCATTTCCAAACTATTATGAATAAAGTAGCAATGAACAATACTGAGCAAGTATCAAGTGTTATGTCTTCTCTTTCATCTGAGGCTCCTAGCTCCAAATCTTCAAATGTGAGTACATGTCCTGCAGTAACTTTAGAAACCAGGTAAACAAAAGAGGACTCTTGCTGGGGTGATACAACAGAGGAATAATAGAGGGTGTAATAGTAGCATACAAGTGACATGATGGGGGGAAATGGAAAAAGGATCTTTAAATATGAGGGAAAAATACAGGAGAGAGGAGGTTAAAATAACAACGAGGATGTCTGAAAAGTTATAAAGAGTGATAGTAGTAACTATATACCTATAATACACATAAATCAGTGTAGTTTAAATAAAACTTTTCCATCTGGGATGACAATGCTCCCTCCAAGAACCAAACACCCTAACATTAGGCCTGAAATCCCTCTTTTAAGTTGTTGGTAAAATTGTCCAAGAGACTGCAAAACATTATGGGCTATTGCTGTTGTCCTGTGGTTGTCCCCAGAAGTGGAAAGAAAGTCCATATTTCTGAATACATCACCGATTTCAGACATAGGTCCAAGTGGTCCTTGAGCTGGAACTAATCCAGAAGCCTCCTTTCTGTGGTCCAGCTTTCAAGGGAACAGAAGGTGACATAAAAACTTCTAAAGGAGGAAACAACTAAAAGTCCTCCCAGCTACGAAACCTACATACCATGACAACAACTATCATGGCACAATCACTGCAAGGCTGCACTAGTGGCACATATACAACAGTGGTAGCATAGGCTTTACTTGTACTTATGTTCTACTCAGCAACAGAGAAACCATGCCTGGTAATAAAAACTTAGCCAACAACCTAGGCCTAGTGAAGTAATTGATCTTGGAGGAGAACATACAACTATCACTTTTCTAAACCAGCATAATCCCTAATGTAATTAGATATTTGTCCTTATACCTACAGATAAGTGTAGTCCTAACTCCTGATCAAGCAGATTTTTCTGTACAAGAGATGGAGATCATTACAGAAGAGTAGAACCAAACAACTTTAGGGTTGTAAAGTCTGATATGTATGTAAAAACAATTAATGAAAGGCAGTGAGTGGTTGAGGAGTATATGGGAAGTCTTGGATGAAAGGAAAGGAAGAAGGAAATGATGTAATTATATTAGAATCTCAAAAAAGAAAAAAGTTAAAATACTTTTGTAATTAATCTGAGAAATTTAAAGACAAATATAATGAAAATTTTAAGATATTAAAGAAAGAAAATTTAGAAGATAACAGAAGATAGAAAGACTGTCATGTTTATAGATTGGTAAGATTAATAATGAAGGAATGGTCATTCTACCAAAATCAATCTGTATATTTAACATAATCCCTATCAAAATTCCAAGGCAATTTCTCACAGAAGTTGTAAAAGTAATTTCAAATTTTATATGTTGTGGCAGTTTGGATAGAAATGGCCTCTATAGGTTCATGTATTTGAATGTTTGATCATTAGGGAGTGGTACCTTGTTGGAATATGTGTGGTCTTGGTGGAAGAAGTGTGTAAGTGGGAATGGCCTTTGGAGTACCAAGTGCTCAAGTCAGGACCAGTCTCTCACTGTCTTCCTGCTGACTGCTGATCTAGATGTAGATCTCTCAGCTACCTCACCTTGCCTGTCTGTCTGATATCATGCTTCTCCTCATGATGACAATGGACTAAACCCCTGAACCTGTAAGCAAGCCCCAGGTAAATTGGGGCTTTCTCATATAAGCTTTTCTTTATATAAGTTGCTGTGGTCATGGAGTCTTTTTACAGCAACAGAACATTCACTAAGACATATGGACAAACAAACCAAGTGGGAAATATAAACCCTGAAAAATAAAAATAGTTCCATCTTTGATTTCAAGTTATAGTCAAAGCTGTAATAATAAAACAACATAGTGTTTGCATAAATACACACATGTAGATTAACATAATAAAACTGAATTCCCAGATATAAGTTCACAACCCCTACAGACACATAACTTCTTTACAAAGAGGCCAAAAGTACACACTGGATAAAAGAGTCACTTCAGCAAACCAAATAGTTGCATGTGCAAGACAGAAACGAAGTCCTTGTCTCTCACCCTGCACCAGTGTCAACTCTAAAGGGATTAAGGACCTCAACATAAGCTTAAATATCCTAACTTTGATTATAGAAAAAGTAGAAAATTGTCAATTTACAAGCACTGAAAAAGGCATTCTCAAGAAGATTAGAGTAGCACAGGCTTTAAGAGGAACAATTAATATTTTGGACCATCTAAAATTTAAAAAACTTTAGTAAAGCAAAGGACATGATCATTTAAATGAAGGAGCAGTCCTATAGGGTAGAAAGCCTGATATAGCAAGAAAGAAAATTGTTAAGGCTTAAAAAACAAACAAACAAACAAAAAAGCCAAGAAGTAGCAGAAAACAAAGATGACGGTAGTTGGTTACAGGAGACTTATTTCTTTTGTAGTTCTAGACATGTCTATGCATGCTATCAGGGGATTAAAAAGAGTTACCAGTATTACCTAGTTTTGAAGCCTGTGTGCTATGAAAATGGCTGGCCTGGCAAGGTATACCCACTGGTACAAGGGTAGTACAAACTTTATGGGAGTAGTCAAGCACTTTTTTATTGAGTTTAAGGCCTGCTCTATAAGAATGATTACATGCCTGTACTTTTAACTGGGAGGAAGAAAAGTAACTAGCTAGTGCATGGGCCCAAGTGGAGACCTAGTACTATTATTTCACTAAAGGAACATGGTAATAAATTGCCTCCTAAGTACTTACCATTATAGCCAATGAGTGGGCAATTCATTTATCAACCTTTGAGAGAGAATCTTGTTTTTAACTTAATACAGAGACACACTGTAAAAATAATGTATACATGGGCTTTGTCTATGTCCTTTCTAGTTCCTAAATAATGACACTAAGACCTATTACTGGGCAGAACTATATCTGGGCAGATACTGATCTATTTTAAGCTAAATATGCAGGTCTGGCTTATTTCCCAGGCATGTTCCCCATTCCTGATATCTAGTCTCACCTTGACTGCTGCTGTTCCATCTTTGTCCTCATTAACTCAAGAAGTTAAAAAGCAACAAATCAAATAATCCAATTAAAAAATGAGACACAGAGCTACACAGAGAATTCTCAATACAGGAATTTTTAATGGCAGAGAAACACTTAAAGAAATGTTCAGCAACAATACTAAATACTGCATAGTACTGGCATAGAAACAGACTGGTGGATCAATGAAATAGAATAGAAGACTCTGACATAAATCCACATACTTATGGACCCCTGATTTTTTACAAAGATGCCAAATCCATTCAGTGGAAAAAAGACAACATCTTCAACAAATGGTGCTGGTCTAACTGGAAGTCTACATGTAGAAAAAAGCAAATAGATCTATACTTATCACCCTGCACAAAACTAAAGTCCAAGTGGATCAAAGACCTCAACATAAAACCAGACACACTAAACCACTTAGAAGAAAAAGTGGGGAATACCCTTGAACTC